>CAMZMU010000075.1:8439601-8685264 GCA_947311845.1 Poa pratensis | reverse complement strand
TGTGATACTTTTACTCTCACTATTACTAATGATAATGTTCATGCTTATGTGGAGAGTAATGATACTTTTATGCATGTGGATCATGATAAGAATGCTTTATGTGATAGCTATATTGTTGAGTTTATTCATGATGCCGCTGAAAATTATTTTGAGAGAGGAAAGTATGGTTATAGAAATCTTTATGTTACTAAACCACCTCTCTTTATGATGAAAGTTTTGAGCTTTCTCTTGATTTGCTTTTATTTGCTGGGTACTTTAAGACCTACTGAAAGTTCTTATGAGAGAGGGAGACACGGCTTCATATATCACAATAATATTAAGTCTCCTCTCTTTATGTTGAAATTTTTGAAGTTGCACTTGTTTTGCCTTCCTATGCTAGTCACTTTATGCTTTATTGATTTATTTTCTTACAAGACTCCTTTGCATAGGAAGTGGGTTAGACTTAAATGTGTTTGGTATTTGCTTTTTGATGCTCTCTTATATTCAACTCTTATACATATGAGAGCATTATCAAAATCACTATGCCTAGCTAAAAGGCTTTAAAGAAAAGCGCTTATGGGAGACAACCCATCGTTTTTATTTGCTGTTATTTTTATTTTCTTTGAGTCAAGGAGTTTTGTCACTTCTGTAGCAACTCCTTTGTATCTTTATTTTATCGCATTGTTGTGCCAAGTAAAGTTCTATATTGAAAGTTGATGCAAGATTTGGATTTCTGCGCAGTAACAGATTTTTGGCTGTCACGAATTTGAGCTTTTCCCTGTAGAAAATTCGAAAAATTCTACGAAAAATCACGCATCTTCCTGAGATATGTACGCAACTTTCATTATTTTGGGCCAGATCCATCTGAGAAACTTAAGTGCCTCGAAAAAATTCGTCTTTACGACTGTTCTGTTTTGACAGATTCTGCCTTTTTTTTGCATTCGCTCTTTTACTATGTTTGTTGGATTTCTTTGCTCCACAAAGCATCAGTGGCTGTAGCTAATGTCCAGAAGCTTTGGGAATGATTGTGTCACAGAAATATGAGAATTTTTGTTTATGCACTAACCCTCTAATGAGAACTGTCTTGAGTTTGGTGTGAAGGAAGTTTTCAAGGATCAAGCGAGAAGGGTGATATTATGTGATCAAGAAGAGTGAAAAGCTTAAGCTTGGGGATGCCCCCGTGGTTCATCCCCAACCATATTCGAGAGACTCAAGCGTCTAAGCTTGGGGATGCCCAAGGCATCCCCTTCTTCATCAACAACTTATCAGGTCATCTCTAGTGAAACTATATTTTAATTCTTTCACATCTTATGCGCTTTACTTGGAGCGTCTGTGTGCTTTTATTTTTGTTTTGTTTGAATAAATTCGGATCCTAGCAATCCTTGTGTGGGAGAGAGACACGCTCCGCTTTTTCATGTGAATACTCATGTTCTTCACTTATATTTGTTGAGTATTCTTAACTAGCTACTGCAGTGCTTTTAGCTCCTGTTTTTCATGCATCTCTTCGAGCTGTTAGCACGTGTTTATAAACACTCTCTTGCTGCATTATATTATCATTTGGAGAGTTTATGTTTAAATAAGTTGATTGGTGTTTGCTTGGAAAAAGAAAATGCTACATGTGGTAGTGGTGATGAAAAACTTGCATAATCTTGTAGATCATTGAAACTTTGATAACTTGATTCTTTGCAAATGTTTTGAGGTATTAGATGGTAAAGCTTGCTGGTTAATTAAGTTAAAAACATTAGTGGATTGTTGTCTTTAGCTTGTACCGTACTACAAACTATACTAAAATTGTTGAAGGTGTAGTTGGATTGATAGCTTTCCATGTCTGAAAGTTCATCGTAGTAACTAAGTTGTGCTGAAGGTCGAGGGATCTAACGGGGTACTTGTACCGCCGTGAACGGCCCTTCTTGGAGTGAATTTTAATCATGCTCTTAATGTTGAACCTGCTAGTTGTTTGCAATAAGCTTGTGAGTTCTTTTTGACTAATGTTAAGCTACGGTTTTTGGCACTTCCACCATCCATATTTTGCTAGCCTCTTCGGTGCTGTGCATTGCCTTCTGCTCACATTGAGAGTTGTGCATACTTCGCCAGTACATCCAACCCCGTGGGAGAACTTCCTCTTGTTCTCCTACACATAAGCCCATACATCTTCCTCAAAACAGCCACCATACCTACCTACCACAGCATTTCCATAGCTGTTCCGAGATATATTGCCATGCAACATCCATCTTACATTACATGACTTGTTGTCATTCATCACATACATATTGCTTTGCATGATTCTATACAGCTGATGTGTGGTTTACCCATGTTACGCTAGATCATTGCATATCCTGCTACACTGGCAGAGGCATACAGTTTCATACATCATGTCTAGTTTATTATGAGTTATTTGTACCAAAAAGTGTGTTGTTATTAGATGTTGCCCCTGAATGTGAAAAGAGCCATTGAGGCCATCGAAAAGAGAAACAGAAAAAGAAAAAAAAAGAAAAAAGGAAAAAAAAAGAAAAAAAAAGAATAAAGAAAAAGGGGGCAACATTACTATCCTTTATCCACTTGTGCTCATGTTATAGCACCTGCAGTATTCATAGTCATCATTTGTGCTCATGTTTAGCACCTACTCCATGTGAGAGAGTTTTCATGTCTACTTGTATAACTATGTGGGGAATTTACACTATAGAACTTGGGTTGTATATTCCAATGATGAGCTTCCTCAAAAGTGCTCTAGGTCTTCATGAGCAACCAAGTTGGATGCACCCCCACTAGTTCCATTGGAGAGCTTTCATACACATATAGCTCTATGTGCATCCGTTGCATGGCAATCACTACTCCTTACATAGCTTCGATTATAAGACTTCCTCTTGTCTAATGATCACTTATAGCTTTGTGAGACTTTCTTCCTTTGGCCTTCCAAACCCCCATTAATGTTCTCTTTGCCATAACATCCTGGTGCCAATACCAAATGCTTGCGCTCACCGGTTGAGTAGACTTCGAAACAGTTGATTCATGACGTTCATGTTTATGTTTACTTGGCTGAATCCTTCTATGTTATGAAAATTTGCTTGATGCTTGGATTGAAGGATAGAACTTCTGAAAGGGCATGGCGCCCCCATGTGTGGTTTTGGTAATTAATGACAATCCCTATGGACTAATGGTTGCATTGAGTTGTACTTGTAGTGTTTGTCCATAGACCATGCTTGAACTCCATATGTTGGATTCAAGGTTGATGCCATGAATATATTGATATAATGAAGTATTTGGCATCAAGATCATCGAGTTGAGCATATTGCAAGTATGTCTTGAAGAAAAGAA
Source organism: Poa pratensis (assembly GCA_947311845.1). Taxonomy (NCBI): domain Eukaryota; kingdom Viridiplantae; phylum Streptophyta; class Magnoliopsida; order Poales; family Poaceae; genus Poa; species Poa pratensis. The sequence continues at coordinate 8,681,970 of CAMZMU010000075.1, read as the reverse complement.
TTATGTGATCATTCATGGTTATCTTCAAGACATCATCTATTGAAAAGAGAAGAAAAGATACAAGGTTGATCAAGTATTGATCAACACACAAAGCTACAAGATGTACCAAGTGGGATCATGTATCTCTTGGTATGGTAAGCAATTGTCCATATAGCTTTGTGAACTAACCCATGATATGTGTGTAGCATTTCTATGTGTGGTTAGGTATCTTTCTATGGGCTTGCATCAAATGAAGATTTCATATGGCCCATGATCGATGACGTCAAGTGGTGATCGTCATCAATGTTGAGAAGCGCAAGTTCAAGAGGAGCATCTCGAAGAAATCCTAGGCTTGAAGCTTGTCACCCATTTAGAGATAATGTTCATGTGAAGATGTGCCTAAGAGAGGCTCTCCCATAGTGGAGTATGGGGGAGCAATGTTTGAGTCTTCACCAAGCGAAGCGCAATCAAGAAAGGTGGTCCACTTGAAGAGATCAAGATCGACGTCATCTAGCTCAAGTGGAATGCGCAAGGCAAAGGTATGATAGGGTTTCTATTTTACCGGTCTCGTGGTACTAGTTGGGAGACCGGGTTATAGGATAGATACCGTACTATCAAGAGGGGCTCTCGATTGAGATTTAGCGTATCAGTTGGAGAGAGCTCAAACCTTTGCATACTTACCTTCATCATCTTTCTTGGTTCTTATTTGGATTTTCTCCTTGTTGGGTTTTGGTGCTTGTTGTGATCTTCATGACAAGCCCAAGTTCTCCGAAAACGGATTTCGTATGGAAAACTTGTTGCGTTTTCAGGTTGGAAATATTATCGGTCCACCTTCGAGATAGGGTCCACACCTTCCCATGTGTGGTATCCCCTCTATATTTGTGACCCTTAATATTGCGATTTCGTATGGAAAACTTGTTGCGTTTTCGTATGGAAGGTATGAAGCAGTGTAGCAGCAGTTTCCCTCAGTATGAAACCAAGGTTTAATCGAACCAGTAGGAGCAAGAAATCACTTCTGAAGGTTGTTGGTGGCACCGTTTACTCGATCACCAACATGGAATCTGCACACAACACAATCAAACTAATTTGCCCCAACGAAACAGTGAGGTTGTCAATCTCATCGGCTTGCTGAAAACAAAGGATTAAACGTATGGTGTGGAAAACAGTAGTAAATTGCAGAGAATGAAAAGGAACAATGTTTGCAGTTGGTTGTATTATCAGTGTAAAAGAATAGACCGGGGTCCACAGTTCACTAGTGGTGTCTCTCCATAAAAGATAACTAACATGCTGGGTGAACAAATTACAGCTGGGCAATTGACAAAATATTGAGCGCATGACAATGCATATATATGACATGATGATTACTATGATATTCATGTGGGCATTACGACAAAATACATAGACCGTTATCCAACAGCGTCTATGACTAATAATCCACCTCTGGGTTGTCATCCGAGTTCCCCGTTGGTATTAAGTTGCAAGCAACGGATAATCGCACTAAGTAATGTGCGTAATGTAAATAAATGCATTAGACCTAACGGCGCACCCTTAAGCTAAGCATCGGTTATTTTATCCCTAGTGGCAACAGCACATCCACAATCTTAGAAGTTGTTGTCACTCTCCCAGATTACCGGAGGCATGAACCCACTATCTAGCATAAATACTCACTCTTGGAGTTACAAGCATCTACTTGGCCAAAGCATCTACTAGTAACGGAAAACATGCAAGATCATAAATAACATATAAGATAGATTGATAATCAACTTGACATAGTATTCAATATTCATCGGATCCCAGCAAACACAACATGTAGCATTACAATAAGATGATCTTGATCATGATAGGCAGCTCACAAGATCTAAACATGATAGCATAAAGTGGAGAGACAACCATCTAGCTACTGCTATGGACCCGTAGTCCAAGGATGAACTACTCACACATCACTCCGGAGGCAGGCATGGTGATGTAGAGCCCTCCGGTGATGATTCCCCTCTCCGGCAGGGTGCCGGAAAGAGCTTTGAACCCTCCCGATCTAGGGTTGACAGCGGCGGCGTCTCTGGAACTTTTCGTAGATAGTGGCTCGGGTATCTAGAGTTTTCCCGTGAAGATGAATAAATAGGCGAAAGGGCGGCGCTGGAGATGCCCGTGGGGCCCACACCACCCCACGGCGCGGTTGGGGGGGCCCGCGCCGCCCCATGGTGTGGCTGGCTCGTGGCTCCCCTCCGTCTCTCCATTGGACTCCGTGTACGTGTTGGAAAAATAGGAGGTTCTGTCCAAGTTTCGTCCAATTCCGAGAATATTTCCAGACTAGCTTTTCTGGAATACAAAAACAGCAGAAAACAGGAACTGGCACTGTGGCATCTTGTTAATAGGTTAGTCCCAGAAAATGCATAAAAATGCTATGAAGTGTATATAAAACATGTAACAATTGGTATAATATCAACATGGAACATTAGAAATTATAGATACGTTTGAGACGTATCAGTTAACAATATATGCAATGAATTCATGTTCATACACACATGCATAGATTGTGGGGGAGTTTGCACTATATATGTGTTGGACTAACATCACATACTTTCTTAGTATTTAATGTTAGTGCAACCGCTTCTTGTTCGTTAAATTCCATATTATAACCCTCTCAAAAGTGATTGTCATCAATTACCAAAATGGGGGAGATTGAAAGTGCATGAGCCCTCATGTGTGGTTTTGGTAATTAATGACAATCTCTATGGACTAATGGTTGCATTGAGCTATCCTTGTAGGGCTTATTCATTGGCAATGCTTGAACACCATGCGTTGGTAGCAAGATTGAAAGAACGATATAAAGTGATGACCAAAATAATATTCAAGATGTGATCCACACAAATGGCCATCTGGAGTTGAGCTTATTGCAAGTGTGGCTTGGAAAAGAAGATTGAGTGAACATTCATGTTTATCTCCAAGCCATCATCTATATCAAGAGAAGAAGATGAAGTGCAAGTGGATACATGAAGACGGAGCTAAGCGAGGCTCTTCCATAATGGTGTATGGGGGAGTATTTGGAGAAGTCTTCATCAAGCATGTGCTAGCAAGCACAATCAAGAAAGGTGTTCCAACTTGAGGGAGTCAAGATCAGCATCATCTAGCTCAAGTGGAATGCGCAAGGCAAAGGTATGATCCTGACAGGATTTCTATTTTACCGGTCTCTTGGTGTTAGTGGGAGACCGGGTTATAGGATAGACGACGTACTATCAAGAGGGGCTCTCAAGTGAGTAACTTGACCGCATCTTTGTGGAGAGCTCAAACCTTTGCATACTTGGCATATCATCTTTCTTGGTTCTTATTTGGCTTTTATCCATGTGAGAATTTAGAGCTTGTGTTCATCTCCATACCAAGCTCTAATTCATCAAAAACGGATTTCATATGCATATCTTGTTGCGTTTTGATGTTGGAGGTTTTACCGGCTTATCATTTTTAGAGAGGTAAAACTCTCTCCTTGTGGTTTCCTCCTCACATGATGGACTATGATGTGTATATGCATGATCTTGTAGGGCTTGTGATTATCTTAGAAACAAGCCCAAGATCATAGAAAACGGAGTCTTGATGAAAAACTTGTTGGTTTCTTGGTGGTGGAGGATTTACCGGTTGTTCTTTAATAGAAAGGTTTTACCTTTCATCATTTGGTTTTATCCTCCCTTGTTGGACTATGATGTTTCTCTGCATGATCTTGTAAAGCTCTTCGTTACGATTCCAACGAGCCCAAGATCATCGAAATCGGAGTCCGGATGAAAAATTTCTTGCAGTTTTCGTATCGCTTGTTCTGTCAAAACCGGAATTTCCGGGGGGCGGAATATCCGGCCCCCAACCCCTAAAAAGTGTTTTAGCTCTTTTTGAGCCCCGAGTGCAAGACTCTGTCTAAACCGAACATTTGGGCCGAATATTTTGAAGGGGGCCGGATATTCCGGCCCTAGTGGCTGTAACGGCTATATTTCAGGGAGGGGGTATATATACCCCTCCCCTTCTTCAACTGACAGCTAAGCTCATTTTTCTCTCTCTCCCCCACCATTGTTGACCTTGGAAAACTTGCCCCTCTCCCAATTCCTCCCATGATTCTTGCATTCCTTTGAGCGATTTGAGAGAGGAGATCTAGATCTACAATTCCACCAATCCATCACTCCTCTAAGTGAGGGGAACCTAGTAGATCATGATCTTGGAGTTCCATTTGTTGAGTTCTTCTTTGTTCTTCCTCTCTTCCCCCCCATAAGCATTAGTTGCTTTTGGTGGGATTTGAGAGTGAAGGATTTGAGCACTTGTGCTCTTGCCATTACTTTTGTGCATCGGTTTGTGCTCTCCACGAGGATTCATGGAAGTGAAAATTTGTGAGCTTGTTACTCTTGGGTCTTTGTACCCTAGACGCCTTTTGTGGTGTTTGAGATCTTTTGTGGTCACTTGGGAGCTCCCAATCCTTTTGTGGGTTGTGCCTCAAGATGTTGTAAAGGCTCCGGATTCCGTCTTGAAGAATTCCGATAGTGGAAGGTGAACCGAGCTTTTGGGCAAGGTTCATCGGAGAATAGGGTGAGGCCATTTGTGGCGTTTGAGTTTGAAACTCACACCCCTCCAACGAAACGTACTCCCATAAAAGGGAGGAACTCGGGAATACATCATCGTCTCCACGTGCCTCGGTTATTTCTATACCCGAGCTCTTTACTTATGCACTTTACATTGTGATAGCCTTCGTGCTTGAAGTCTTATATATTGCTATCAGTTTGTTGATTGTCTTTATTAGCATAAGTTGTTGGTGCACATAGGTGAGCCTAGTATATTTAGGTTGTTGGTTTTTAATTTAAACACCTAGTTTTATTCCGCAATTATCAAGCCTAAACCGAAAAGTTTTAAATCGCATATTCACCCGCTCTAGGCGACATCCTTGTCCTTTTAACAACTCCGGGACATCCAATGTCCGCTAATCCAATGTCCGCTTATTCTAGACTCTCTTCTAGAATAAGTATTCTGGACAACTTTCCGAACTGCTGTTTAAGAAGAGCTGGACTTCCTGCCGATTGGACAGTTTTTCCGCCGTAATTTTTGAAATACTTGTCGGATTTATGCAAACGATATATCGTTGAAAAGCCCTTGATATTGCGCATCTTTCCTATCTCTGTCATTTTTTCGAAATTCAGCACACATTAGGAGCAGATTTAAAAATACATATATCTGTTTTCCGAACGTATATCACACGCGGGCGGTTTTTTGAACATTGTTTTCAAACCGCTTATCCAAATTAAACAAATGATATAACGTTGGAAAGGTATTGGCAAGCCGCATCTTTCTAGTATAAAAATATTTTTCAGATTCGTTATGATTTGGGACTAATTTTAACTGTAGATAACTCTGTTTTCGTACTGAATTTTGGGCGCCATTTTTAAACCGCTAGTCGGATTGATGCAAATTATACGCCGTTGGAAAGCTATAGAAAATACGCACCTTTTCTATCTCTTGCAAGGTTTCCAAATTCCTTACGGCTTAAGAGCAGATTTAAAAATAAACAATTTTGTTTTCAGAATTTTCAGGTTCAGCGGACAGTTTTTTGTCAATTACTTTCAAGCGGTTTATTGAAACTTAACAAATGATATGGCGTTGGAAATATATTGACAAGGCGCAACTATTTTGTATAGAAAGTTTTTCAAAATTCGATACAATTTTTGATTAATAGTGAAAATACGAAAAACGGAGAAACAAGATAGACATGAGAACGATTCAAAATTGACACGTTTGTGTTGCTCGGATAGGTGTGTCGGCATGGAGAGTTAAATTAGACTCATATACTTGCCAATTGCACGTGGCGGCGGTCGATTTGGCCAACCAGAGCTCGTAGTGATGATTTCAATGTGTAGGATTTCCGTCCAGTAAAAGTAAAACAGAGCATACGAACTTTCTCCTATTAGGCTGTGAACTTCTTGGTGTGAGGCAGTGAACTTCTGGGTATGTGTTAGTGAACCTCCGATCGCGATTTTTTTTGTGGCGTACACTATTTTTATCGTAGTTTTCAAACTGTTTGTCGAAACAATGTATATGACATACCATTCAAAAGGTATAAAAATGCACCAACTTTTTCGTGTTGACCATGTTTCAAAATTCTTCATGGTTTGAGAGCAGTTTCATATACTAACAGCTGTTTTTCAGATTTTTTCAGTTTTGAGGGTGTTGTTATTCTTAGTGGACTTCGATATTATATACACTGACCTTCGAAATTACTAAGAGTAAATTTCTAGATTTTTTTACAAGTGAATAATTTGGACTGTTTTATCCTTGAAAAAGTGAACCTCTCACATGGATGATTTCAACTCCCCGGCCTGAACTTCCGCGGTTAAGACACTGAACCTCCTTTTCATAAAAACATGAACCTTTTTTTTACTCGCGAATGAATTTAATTTTTATTGTTAGAAAAAATATCTAGCTCGGGTATATATGGACGAATAAAGAACTTCCCCATTTGTATAAGCTATAAGGTGAACTTACTTTTGGTTTCTTTTTGCCTTGAAATGTTTTTTATCATTAGTATTTTCAAAACAAATGTACAACATGAAAAAGTTAACTTCGAACGTGTTTGATGTGAACTTCCGACACGCGCAGAGTGAACTCCCATGCTATCTAAAGTGAAATACGGATTTGATCAAAACTAACAAAGTATATTTCAACATGTAGGGGTGAACTTCCGACAAGTTCAAAATGAAGTCCTCCCCGGTCTGAACTTCTTGGCGTACTTTATAATTTTTTATGTGTTTGTTTCGTACTTCCCACGGTTTTGTAAGGCATTTGAATTTTAATGAAATCAGTTTCACCAACATATATTTTTTGAATATTCCTCTTTTTATAATGAGTTTTTTGAGTGAATGAAATTATTTATTTATTGCCAAACAAATGAACTCCGAATATAAATGAACTAAACTTCTCTGCAAATTAAAGAGAACATCTTAACCAAATAATTTTCTATCTTTGTATTATCCAACAATCTTCCTGCTGCTAACAAATGAATTTTTGACGCATGGATAGAGGTAACTTCACGGGCTAAAATAAGTGAACCTCCAAAATGGACAAAAGTGAACCTTTAGACGTAGCTTAAATGAACTTATCCGAAAACAACAGTGAACATACAATCGTGAACTTTTCACAGACGAAATAAAAAGAAAGTTTGGCTCTCATACGCATTGCAACGAACAACTAGAGGACACACAATGAACTTGTCCAGAATGTGCTTGCGAGCACCTTTGCTACAGGGGACGGAGGGGCGCAACGGTGCAGGCGAGACAGAGGTGGACTATCATGCATCGTGCGACTCAACTGCAATCTGCAAACAGAACTGCAACACAAGAAAATAAGAATCACAAAAATAGCTCATCAGCTACAACGGCAGCTGCACCTGCTTCTTGCTCCGTTCGACATCCAAAATGGATTGCTCTGAACCTCCCGGAGTCGCTGTACTGAACCTCCGCTCGTTCCACACCACCGCTGCCGGCCACTGGATTGTCAGCCACACCGCACAACGGAGCTAATCGCGTCCAGGACCAGCGTCGCGTGTGGAGCACGAGGGACTCCCGATGGAGGCGTGCGTCGATGCAGGCGAGGGGTGCGGCGCCGTACCCAACCCGGTTCTAGGTCTCGCCGGTGGTACCACGAAGCCACCATGGCCGCAGATCGAGAAAGGTAGGCCAGAGGAGGGGGAGGAGCCACGAGTGGCACGGGACGGGTGGGACAGGTAGTCTGCCGGCGACCCCGGGAAGGCGGGCGGGACGGGCGGCTCGCCGGTGACGCGGGGCAGGAGGTTGGAGGCAGTTGACACCAGTGTGCGAGGGAGTTCGGACCAGCACCGCGTCATCGCGAAGGTCATCGGCCCCTGAATCGCCCCTGCATGCCGGGGTCGAGGATGGGGTGAGTAGGCGGGGTAGCGAGCAGGGAAGGTCGGGGCCCACGCGGGGGAGGTGGAGGGCGGCTCTCATGCGGCACGCGCAGGAGGTGCAGGGCAGCTCGCCGCTAGGATCCATGCGGTGCGGGGTGTCGCCGGTCGTCGGGGTCGGGGGAAAAGACGGCGAATCGAGGCGGGTGGGTGGTTGGTGGACGACGGCGTGTTGGAGGTGGAGTAGGAGGTCGGGGATGGCGCCGGGGTGTTCGCCGGCCGGCGGCGCGCAGGGAGGCCGGATGCGCGAGCTTTAGAGCCGACGGCAGCGCGCAGGATTGGAGGCGGTGAGACGTGCAGGTGTCCCGGGCGGTGCAGGAGGTGGATCTGGGCCCGGGCACGGGGGAAGAGCAGGGCGGGAGCCGTTGGATTCACCAAAGAGTCAAAGGATAATAAAGAGCTTTAAATGCTATTTATTGTCCATGGTGTGCCATCCTGATCCAGTGACGCTCTTTCTCTTCGTATACATACGTATTATTAAATTCACCTCCATTTAAAACTCATAACCCCTACCTTGTTTCCTAATCGCGAAGCTACTGGGAGCCGTTGGATTCCCTCCTCGCTTGTCTCCATGTGCCAAAAGTCCGCGTCTAGAACTTAAACCTATATATTCTCACATTTGCAGTTTGTTGTAAACGGTGAAGCGAGAATAGTGGTTAGTCGATTATACGTGAATCACTTGATGAAATCTCTCTCCCTTCCCCGTCGGCTCTTTTTTTTTTGTCTAACAGTTCAAAAGCGCATCTGCCATCTCTCCCATCAGGCCATCAACGCTGCCTCCCTCCCACCGCGTGGGACTCGTGTGCTCTAGAAATAGATTTGCTTGATAGGGACGGCTCGAACGCCTAGCACGACAAAATGTCTACAAAATATATTTGAAATAAGATGTATATTTGTCAAAGGAGTAAATGGCACTGGCGGTCACACAACTCGTCCGCTATGTGCACTTAAGTCACACAACTGGAGAACGTGATTTTTTGGTCACACAACTGGATTTTTGGTGCACGCAGGTCACAAACCCCACATGTCAGTCCGTTTTCCGTTGCAGGAGTGCTGACGTGGATACGTAATTTTACAGAAACCCACCTATATTTTTGGACATTTCGCAAAAACCCCCTATTATTGGACCCGAATTTGGGTTTTTTGCGAAATGTCCAAAAATACAGGGGGTTTCTGCAAAATTACGTGTCCACGTCAGCGCTCCTGCAATGGAAAACGGACTGACATGTGGGGTTTGTGACCTGCGTGCACCACAAGTCCAGTTGTGCGACCAAAAAATCACGTTCTCCAGTTGTGTGACTTAAGTGCACATAACGGACGAGTTGTGTGACCGCCAGTGCCATTTACTCTTGGCAAAGTATCAGATTGGAGAATGTGTCAATACTATATATTTTACAAGAATGCCTACCACGAGAGAAGACATAAGGGAAAATGATACATGCGTCTACGTGAGAACTTGCCTGTGCCAAGATGGTTAGGAGGGTGGTTGTACCCCCAGCCCACCAGAGTTCAAATCCCAGGTTTGACGCTGGTGTTTCTCATTTATGGCGGAATATTCTTCAGTGGGAGGCGACGTTCCCGTCGACAGCGAGGCGCCCGTGGTGACTTCGTCAATCTCAAAACTCGACCCGCCGACTCGGTCTCTCGGAGGTGCTCATAGGGGTAGGGTGTGCGTGCGTGCGTTCATAGGGGTGAGTGTGTGCGCGTGTATATGAGCGCCTGCGTTATACTGTTTTCGCAAAAAAAAAAAAGATACATGCGTCTACGTTGATGTGGTTTGTAGTGTGCTAATAAATTGGATGTTTATGTGTTTTCGATGTTATTTGTAGAATTGTGGTAGTGTGTCGAGCTTCATTCATGATATTCATTGTTGTGCGATACATGTATTAGTGTGATCTTTGGTACGCGGATTGGTTCTACACATTGCAGTTGTCATCCTTGTATCAAATCCCCCCTTATACATGACACATTAAACCATGAGAAGACCTATTAAGGACGCCGGTATATAGATACTCTAAAGTAGAGACTCACCCCTCAACATCCGATGATCAAGACAAAACAATTACGCGTTTGTTGTTGAACCTAAACCACTATCGTCGGTGCCGGCGAGCTGCTGCAGGGTGATCGGCGGCAGACGCTGGTGTTGAGGTCGGACGGCGGTTCCGACCACGCCCAGGTCGCGAGCAACGAGTTGACCGTCTCAGTGGGGCTGTAGAGGTCCCACCACACGTGTCTCTGCGGTGTGGGGCACGCCATCTCCCTCGTCAGGCACCCGATCGTGCCCCCGAACGGGCCCAGCCCGCAGCACGCCTCCCTCGCCTCCTCAAAACCTGATTCAGTTCCGAAAATGTTGATGCATTCGACAAAAGGAACCAATCATATAGCCTGAGATTTGTTTCGATTCGATTGACTAGATGAATTTTATTGAGATTACTACCAAATTCGACAAACAGAGTAAGAATTCATGCATGTTAAGCGACGTGTAGCATGCATGCATTGTTACCATAGGTGCCAGGATTGGTGATCATCTCCATGATCCCCTTGTAGACGTCGCAGAAGACGACGTCGGCTCCGGGCAGCTGCGGCCGGAGCTCCTCCAGCCGCGCCTGCACCCTGGCGTTGTACCCCTGGACGAGCTCGTTGGCCTCCTCCACGCACCCTCTACCGTCGACGAGGTGCAGCCCCTCCCACATCACCCGCGGCGCGCACCCCAGCGGCGGCACGCCCACCACCGCCACCCTCCGCACGCCCGCCTCGTACAGCTCCTGCACCGCGCGCGCCACGCGGCCGGCCAGCAGGGCCCCGAACCCGCGGCGGCCGTGCTTGGGCGCCGACGCGTCCGCCTCGGACCCGCGCGCCAGCAGCCGCGCGTACGCGTCGGTGCCGAAGGACACCACGAAGACGGCGCCGGAGACGTCCGCGGACCCTTCGCCCGGCGCGGCGGCCTCGAGGAGGAGCAGCTGCAGCGTCTCGGCCGCCAGGCGAAGCTGCTGTCCGATGGCGCCCATGCGGAACACCCCCGCCTCCGCCTCTCTCGCCCTCCTCGCCGCCGAAGTTGACGCCCTTGGCGGCCGCCGCGGCGGTGCCGTTGAGGGTGGAGATGAGCGGTGGCGGCGGGAGGTCCATCTTGGCGGCTGCAGCACGGAGCAATGGATATTTATTATGGCCGGAATTCGTACGTTTCAGTGAACTGGGGGTGAAGGGTGCGTATATATACCGAGCAGGTCGGGGAGGAGGCGGCGGCGGCCGGAGTTGAAGATGCATGGGCTCGAGAAAGTGGAGTAGAGGGTGAAGTTGAGGGACAGCGTGGTGGCGGCGCAGCTGGCTGTGGAGTCTCCGAGGACGAAGAGCGCCGTGGCTGGAGACGAGTCGGCGGCGCCGGCGGAAGCAACGAGGCAGAGGAACATGAAGATGATGAGGAGGAGAGCCATGCCTCCCGCGTTGTGGCGCCAAGGCCTCCTGGCTTTTTGCGGAATTGTTCGAACCGGAACCCTCAAATGAGGTTTGTGTTCTAACAGGGGCAAATTGGCAATAGCTTGTTCCTTGTAACATTTTCGTAAACACCCCTCTAAGGAATAAAATTTTCATTCGTATGTGCTAGTACTGTGTAGATCTCTCCCCCCCCCCCCCCCCCCCCCCCCCCCCCCCTCCTTCGAGCTCTGACCCGTCGTCGTCGCGGCGCAGAAGAAGAAGAAAGAGGGGAGCCTGGAGCCGGAGCGCGATTAGGGAGGAAAGCACTAACAACTCGGGAGGTTCGCGCGATGTATCTTCCTCAATCTCGTTTCCCTCTTCAAATTCCTCATGGGCAAAATTTCATGCAAGCCACGACCTAAATTATGCCCCCCTTTTGCTTGGGTTTCTCAAGCGAACATCTGCATTTCGGATGTCGATTTGGTGCTCATTTTGACTGGCTTCTGCGGCATTTGGTAGCGATTCGGGTCTTAGGTTGCGAGGGGAAATTGGTTCCGTACATGTGCTGAATTGGGCGTAATCCTCCTCACGCTATATTTCTACTCGATATGTTTTTTTTATGCCTTTGGATACATCACACTATAGATAATACATTTTAGCTCCTCGATTTAGTGCGACGTGTCGAGTTTTATTGCTCGGTCAGCAAGAAATTTAGTAATGTTAGTCCAGAAAATTTGGATGGTATACTGCCTTCCATCCAAGGTTTGCTAATATGCTAATGCTAGATTGTACTCCCTAATTCTCCAAAATAAACCTCATCCTCCGTTAAGTTCATATCACTTGGGGTGGTGCACTGGTGCTGTATCTCATGTTCATGTCTTATGTTTTGGACTAGATGTGTTTGATGAATGTTGCCTAAACATTTATGCCTCATTAGCATTGGGACTTATGTATGTTATTCTTATCTGAGTAAGATGCTGAGCTGCAATTGTTGCACTTTGTACATCCAGTTTACTGTACTGAAAACTCACTTCTCTATGCAGTGAATACTATTTCTGAATTTGAATCTTTGATGTGAAGGCTCTCAGGGGCGGAGGACCCCTTAGGGCGAGGTAGGGCGGAAGCCCTACCTTGATTTTTTCGATTTTACTCGATAGTAATAGTCCATATGAGCAGAATTTGCAGCGTCGCCATGAAAAGTTCCTCTGTTACTCTCTAGTACGATGGGGAAAGGAAGGAAGAAGAAGGTCAGATAGATGAAGCGTTATGGGCCCGTTGTGTGGGCCAAGAGGATTAATGGAGATAGTGCGGCAGTTTTTTAGGCTCAAGTTCCTCAAAAAAGAGGGGCGGTTTATTTAGGCTGAAGCGCTAAACCAGCCGACCAGTTGAGCTGCGTGTACTTTTTTTCTAAAACAAGGTGAGCTGACTGTAGCGAAACAATCCATTTGGGAGGTGGCTCCACTTTCGTACCTTTTTTACTTCACATTACAACTCTTTCTCCTTCTTACTTCAGAGTACATACTTAAGCATTTATAGGAGTCATCCAAGGAAGGAAAGTAGTTCCAAGGCTCAGATTTGCTAGTAGTTTAGTGAGGTCAATTTCTAGTAAGGTTCCAATCCAATGCAGATTTGGGCAAATTCTAATCTTAAAGCTTTAAGTACCAAATCATTTCCCTATATTTAAGAATTCATATAAAAATATAAGACATTTTAGCCATTTAAATTGAACTATGCACGTGTACTGTTTTAGAACCCTGCGAGATATGATTATTGGCAAACATCAAATTATTTTGTCCAACATGTTTAGAGTTCTTTCAGCCCTCGGTGATTTTGATTAAATGATTGTACTCTTATACGTAAAAATTCTTTATGGTAGATTCATGTCCAGTGTAATATTTTTCTTGATAAAACACAGTTAAATAGTTGCCCATCTTACAATAGTTTTCTATGATGCTAATTCTGCCCTACCTCAAATTTTTGCCGTCCTCCGCCAGTCTCCGTGTGCTCTTCTGCTCACCATTGTCCATGAAACCAATAGACAATTTAAGTTGATCTCAGTTCACTACAGGTAAGGTAGCACGAACAGTTGCAGGTGTCTTATTTTCATTTCCGGTGCTGTGTGATGAAAGGGGTAGGTGGATCCAAGTGACATAAAGCATAATAATTCTTTTTTCGCGAATATAAAGCATAATAATTCAGTCTGAAACAGCACCACTTGGGAAATGAACCTAAATTCTGTTAGTGGATCATAGGTCTGCCACATATCCTTCCACGAATCTGATTTCGGGACAAATAAACATATGAAGCTCAGCACACTTGTATGTTCAACTATCCAATGCTTGCAGGGCTCGAGGGTTCATATCGCTGGAAAATCCAATATTCTTTGCCAGAAATTTTACCTGGTATGTTTCTGCCACTCTGTAAGTCCTCCATTATTCAGCAACTCGGCTGTGTTTACTTGCAGTATTCCTTTCGTAGGTTATTGCACAAGCTGGATACCGAGAGCGCTTAACGGGGATACACTTTTGCAGTAGCTGGTGTAAACATATCTTATATGTTAGTGCAAATGCTGGATGTGCAATAAGGTACAGTAAATGCGATGATTGGTAAAATGGTTTTTCCTTATTGAGATCCAGTGTTCTCAACCAATTTTGGACTTTGATAAATGTATAAACATTACAGCTTATCTTTTCTCCTCTTTGTAGGAAATGTTAGCACAAAAGCTGGGGCTTCCTTGGCTGAACTATTTGAAGACGATGAGATGGCTTTTGATAATCTGTTCTATGCTGCCCTTCAGATGCTTGATGCAACAAGGTGAGCTAGTTATATGGAATTCAATGTGAGTGTTACTTATAGAAGATATAATATTTGTACACCAATGGTTTCCATGTCCATCACCTTATTCAGTTGGTCGACTTAGCCAACCTGAACAACGATGAGCCTAAGGCCATTTGCGCTATCCTAACCTGTTTGAACCTGTCAAAATCTGAAGTGTTCCCATAAGCTGTGACAGCGTGAACCTTGATGACATCCTCTCGGCTTTTCCGGGCAATTGATGCATGTTTCCGTGGTCGCTACCTCGGCTTACCTCTGCACTTTAGAAGGCTTAGAAAGGTCGATTTCTAACCTTTCATTGATAAGGTTGGGGCCATGCTGACAGGCTTGAGAGGGAAGAATCTCACCAGAGTGGAGAGTTCTTGTCAGATGGGTCCTCACTTCCACTGTAACCTACCATCTTTTTGTAATATCTCTGCCTAAGTGAGTCCATCCTAAGCTTGATTGCACATCATGTGGTTTAATCTGGAAGGGAGATAATGTGACACAGAAACAGAATACGGCAAGCACTGCTCTGTCAGTTGGTAAACAGTTTACTGCCCAAAGAATCTTTGAGGGCTTCGTGTGGTGACCTTGAGCGCTTTGGAAGGCCCTGCAGATGGTTTCAGTGGATGGACCAGAGAGGCCTTGGGTGGGATGTGTTCTGCCTTCTGACTCAAGAGACATGACACTGTTTCGGGCCTCCACCAAGATCAGTTTGGGCGATGGAAAGACGCTCCTCTTTTGCCATGAGAATGGTTGGGGGTCCCTTCAGAGCGTTATTAGGTCAGTGATACGCTGCAGACTGGTGCTGCTGGCGCTGTCCTCTCGGTGGAGTAGTCTGCATGTGATTTTCTAGGCGCATTCCCTCGAAATAAAGCCTGTAGCTTGCGGAAACTGCAATGACTCCCGACCTACATGGAGCTCGTTTAAAAAAAATCAAAATCGGCACTTTTAAGTTTCCAAAAATCGTGAAAAAATTCTCAGATGAAGATAGTGTCGAGATCTACAAACGTGCAAAATTTTAACTCAAAATTCGTTATATTTTGGGCTGCATGAAAAAAACAAATCGGGAACAATTTCAATTTTTTGAAACTGTGCACTATTCACCACCCATTTGTCATTTTTGACCAGCCCACAATACAACGTATTTCGATTTAAAATTTTGCGCACTTATAGATCTCAATATTATCTACATCTGGGAATTTTTTCATGATTTTTGGAAACTCAAAAGTGCTGATTTCGATTTTTTTCAAAAAAGCGAGCTCCATGTAGCTCGGGAGCCATTAGTCCACTCTCCTGTAGCTTGTGAATTCTTTGTTTCCTCGTCTCCTTTTGCCAGGTTCCCCCCAAAACATTAAAGCTCAAACGCGTTCATTTAGGTAGGATGGCATTTCAAGTTTTCATATCATGCCATTTCCGGAGTTAAATGGTAGCCCTTTTTGGCTTTTTGGTACTCCTACTTTGTACTGTAGTGGATTGCTAAATATGCCATTTCTTTCACTGCCTATTAAACATCTGACACGTTGTAATATCAATTCTCAAAATATAATGCTCTGTTTACGTTAAAAAAAAACTTTGGTCTATGGAGCCAGCAGTTCTGCCTCTGGTTTTCTACATAAGGAAATACTTAACATGACAGCTTTTGACACTAATTTCTATTATTTAGTCAAAATTATTTATTAAACTATATCTATTACAGGTTTTTTTGGGAACCTCGACAAAACCTCTGCTCTGGCATTTCTAGAAAAAAATTCCAGATCAAGCAAGCTTGTTGTAACAGTATAGTCTGGAGGGTAATTAGGAGACTTCCATAGAGAGAAGTAAATAAAATGTTTTTTTGTAACTGAAAATAAATAAAACGTTGACTAAAGGGGGAAGAGTCCCTCTCTTAGCTGTCAGTTGTTAGATAGGATGAGACCTCTGCACGAATTAACCCGGATAAAACCCCAGCGGAATCCCTGCAGCGCGGACTCGAACGCGGGTGGGCGGGTTCAGCACCTTGAACTCATGCCACTGAGCTAGCACTCAATTCTCGAGCCAAGTAAACACATGAACGAAACTTTAAGTTATCACAATGTAATTGTTTAAACTTAACTTAAGTGATAACATCTGCTGAGGTTAGTATATTAGCCTTTGGGAACTTCAGAAGAAAAACAATGGAACACTGGTGCTCATGTCCTACCAAGTTTAATGCCTTTGGGTTTTCTCAAAGGATGGGGATGAATGAACACATGAATCTCTCAACATGATCAGACAGCCTACAAGAAGCTAAACTAAGAAGTATACCCAACATTAAAATCTGAAAACTTCCTGAGACATCGAACACAGAGGCGCTTACGCTTTCACGAGGATACTCAATTACACACGGTGATCATTTTTGGAGGGCAGGTGACATCATTTGCTTGAGGAGTTACTTCCATTTCCATGTTTGAGACATCCTTCAGCTTATCGTCACCTTCCTTGAAAAAATCGAATGCTGCCAGATCTGCACCATGCTTGCTGCTGCAGTCGTCGATGTTGGAGCATCCTTCAAACAGGCACCCAATGTTGCCCTCGAAGGTTGCATCGTTGAACCACTCACTCAGATCCATCGAGGTGCTGATGTTATTTCCAAGAATATCCAATTCATAATCCATGCAAGGGCTCCAGAGGTTCTCCTCGATGCTGTAATCAAACACAAGGTACGTGTTGATGCCTTCGGTGCTGTCGTTCACTGCAATTGGCTCATCTTTGCCACCGGGCATCTGTGCTTCACCTGAATTGAGCTCTTGGACTGCATCGTCACTTTGGAGATCATGTTGAAGTTCCTCTTGCAATGCTGGCACCACCTGTGGCCCCTGCTGCAGTTGTGCCAGTAACTGTGGCTGGTCCAGGTAGCAGCTAATGTCAAAATTGGTTACCGCATTGGCGCCTCGGTATTCGATGGCTGCAAGATCGTAGGCCTTGGCTGCTTCTTCTTGGGTATCTGGAGGAAGAAAGTAGATGCAGTTCTTCTTGAATGAGCAATATAATTTGGTGGGAGTTGGGAAATGCACTATGAATGATATAAAATTGAATTTTTCCTATAAAAAAATCTGACATCATTGGTACTTCTGTGAATTTTACTAATTTGTATCAAATTGGCTCAAGTTCTTGCATAGGACCAGTAGTGCAGTAGGGTACAAGGAATGCTCATCTATTTTTTATTAACACTACAAGGTGTGCCCACCTAAGTTGTTTAGTGATATCAGAAAATTAGTGTATCAGGCATATAGAGTAAGTAGAAGATGCTGAATTGCACATCCTAGTTGCCTGAAAAAGGACAGTGGGATGCTTGCTACTTTCACATGTGCTGGTCAGTGGTCATTGTAGTTCATTGCTAGTGCCTGGTAGGCTGGTAATTAACTAGAAAACTTTTGTGGCAACCTGCTCTTTACTAGTGATTTTCTCGCCCTTTCCTTTTTTTTCCTCTCTGGTGGTCAGTTTGGATCCTGAATCTTGATCTAGTTTTGACAGAGGGAGGCATGCCCCATGCACGTGAGGCGACCACTCACTGCTGAGTCACAGGGGCAAGTGAAAAGAAGACATATAGTGCTGGAGAAATTGAAGATCCCTATGCACCAGCTAGTAGTATTACTACTCCCACCACGTGCTGCTCACATGCACTTGCACTGGTAATTAGCGGCGCACTGTAATGATTTGATCAAACTCTGTCTGTATGCTCTGCTCAATGTTATTTTTAGGGCAAGTTGGACAATCTTCTTGGGATTACACACGGGATGGTATCTTGGTCTCACGGTCCTCAATCTTGACCCTGGTAGTCCAAGAAAAGGGACAATTTTTTTTTTAAAAAAAAATTTGAAACAAAAAAAGTAGAAATAAAGCCTGTGGGGAAGAACATCCAAGAATGACATATTATAGTAACATTAAGGGTGAGCATTGAAGGGAAACAAGAAGTGCATGCCATTCAATATTTGTGGGTGTTAGGTTTGATCAACCATCATGAAATTCTGGTAAAAGTTAGGTGGCTAGCCCTTGCAGTACTGGAAGCAAAGCAGGACAATTCTACAACAAACAATGGTAGCCTTTCAATGCTGATTAATTAAAACTGTTTCTTGCTGAAAGGAGGAGGAGAAGAAAGAGCATGTATGGGGGGGGGGGTAGCTGCTGCTGCTGCTGCTCACCAAAGGTTCCCAGGTAGAGGTACTTGTTCCCCAGCACCCGCCCAATTCTTGCCTCCCACCGCCCATTGTGGTGGTGCCTGCAGGAAGAAGAAAAATAATTAAGGCCATTGATTCCTACAGAAATTGAACTGTTTCTCTGAATTTTCGGTAAATTCCCAGTGACACGCAATTTTTTCCACAAGTAATCACGAGAAAAAGATTTTCCTGATTCCTGTGGAAATTGAGCTGTTTCATGCGGAACCTGGGAGAAAGAGGCAGATCTGGATGCAGAAGATCTTATTGATTTCTTGGCAAATTGAATCATTTCTTGTGAAAATTCTTCCGCTTTTTAAACCGGCCAGCTGGTGAGCAGAGTCGGCACTTCTGGACACAAGAAGCTGGCACGAGGCAGGTGAGTTATCTGTGGCTGCATGACATGGCTGGGGTATGACGTTGCACTTTCTGCCTGTCAGCTGACGCACGCCAGTGACTGACGATACTACGGTACAGATGGATCCTAGCTATATGCCTATGTACCTATCTGTCAGTGGACCAGAAAGGTCTCTCCTCCCAAGTCAGCACCATCTCTGGACCCCACGGGTGTACACTTGGCACTTGAATGCCACGTGTTTGCTCATCAGTGTTCTTCATGAACTTTGCACAACGGCAACAGTGATTTGAGGCGCAGGGATTTCACTGAACAAGATTTGTTTCTTGCGTACCAAAACGGAGCCAAGCAATGGGTTCAATGGCTATGATAAGTACCTGGCGACACCCCGGTACTTGGAGACACCCCTTGAGAAGCCGCTGCTCCGGCGGCGGAGGGCGGCGAGGTACTCCTCCCTCGAGACCGCCTCCATCTCCGACCTCTCTTTGGCGTAGTCGTCAACCTGCATCCATGAATGCACTCTCTTAATTTCCGGAAACTGATTTCCTTATATGTGCACGAACATGGAAACAAAATGCATTTGTATTTTGCATGGAAAAAATGTGGTTACAACCAGCACAGTATTTATTTTGCTGATGCACCATGTTAATTTCTCAGCATTATATGTGCACTAACATGGAAACAAAATATTCTTGTAATTTAGGAAAATTAAAATGGCGTTACAACCAGCACATTCAAGGCTGTTCTCTTATTTGTTTTGTTCGTCTACTAGTACTAAACTACAAGGCGACATGGACTCTAATGCCATTACTCAGTGACTCCTCTCTTTACCGTCATCTTCATAACTCTCCAGTCAATGGGAGTGTCTGCCAAAACACATCCTGGCTCTTGCTTGCACCAAACGGGTAAGTGACCCAACAATTTGGACGTATATGCACAGATATTACTTTTACTAAAAAAATCTGTTTGACGAGTAGAAAACTTACTGAGAAATTGAGTATTGTTTCAGGACCCCAATATTTGAGAGCCGCAAGGTCATATGCACGAGCAGCTGCCTCCTCTGTATCATAAGCCCCTGGAGAATTATCAAGTATATCATGGTCAGGCAATCGGATAATCAACAAAAAAGTTATTATAATTCTAAACAAATTTTAAGAAACGAAAATAATTGACATGAATCTGCCAAAAAACAGGTAGACTAGATTTGTGCCTATAAATATGTTTGTGGGACTTACCCAGATAGACTATTGAGCCCAAGCAGAAGTAGATCGTAGTCACATGCGGATCACCAGACAGGACCCCCGAAAAGATAACAGAAAAAAGTATAATCAGAATGTCAGCCTTAATAAATTCGTTTCACTTTAAGAAAAAAAGGCTTTTGGCTGATATCAGATGTATCAGGATCCGTAGCATCCTCAGCCACAAGGCCCTTGCACTTTTTTTAATCAGAAGTATTAAGTACTATCCTCGTATTGCATCTCTATTTTTTAATCGATGCTTAAATAAAAAATAGGAAGAAAATAATTATATCAATATGAATTACTATTTTCTTACTGTTTGCATTTTTTAATGTAAATTTGAAAATCTGAAGAAAAAATTCTACCTTGCTCCCTTTCTTCTTGTTATGGATGGAAGTGAAGCAGTTCTTGTCCCAGAGATGCGCCTCAAATCTGCCTGTCCACCTGTGCCTAATCACATATTTACATGCATGCAGTTAAGCACTTGCTTTTAAAGGAGAGAAAATTGATTGACCGATTAAACGAGCAAGCAGCAGTAATGCAGATTGCAGATCAACCACCCTCCTACTTTCCATCTAACAGCAATTGACTGAACTATTATTCAAATTGAACGACGAAAAAAGAGAGGGCGATGACTGAATTCAAGAACTCAATCGGGATCATGCTTAACTGTCCCCCCGAGAGATCAGGAACAAAAAAGGAACAGACTTTTGACATGCATGCCAAGATTTCTGGAATCAAGACATGGACCGAGACCAACCAATTCTTCAACTTTTGAACAATCAGCGGCAATGCGCGGTTGATTCGCAGGTTGAGATCGGAATCAATCAACAGAATTCGTGCATGATCCGTACCTTGTGACTCCCCTGTAGATGGAGCTCCTCTTCCCGGCGGCGGCGGCGCCATTGGAGGAGGCGTCGGTCTCCTTGCTGCTCCGGCTCGCGTCTTTCTTGGGCCTCTTGGCCGCCGCCTTGGCCTTGCCGCTCGCCGCCTTCTGCGTCCGCGCTCTCTTGCGGGGAATGGCGATCGATGACGAGTCAGAAGAGGACGGCGACGACGACGACGGGAAGGCGAGCATGCCGGCGAGGAAGAAGAAGGAGA
Source organism: Poa pratensis (assembly GCA_947311845.1). Lineage (NCBI taxonomy): Eukaryota > Viridiplantae > Streptophyta > Magnoliopsida > Poales > Poaceae > Poa > Poa pratensis. Next base: position 8,660,958 of record CAMZMU010000075.1, on the reverse strand, counting down.
CGTTTGAGGAGGAGGAGGGGATCTCTTCATGATCTCGTGTCAATGGTGGTGGGCCGGGCAACAGTGGTGGGGGAGTCCAGAGGTGGAAGAAGAAGTAGGCCGAGGTTTTATAGAGGGAGAAGGCTGTGGGTGCACTCTGGTTGATGCTTTCATTTTATTTCTTAATTATTTTCGTTAAGGAGCTGCGGCAACATTAATTTCACATGACACCTTGCTCCTGGTAATGCTGCACATAAGGTCTCCTGGATTTTGCTTAAAATGAACCGCAACAGAACAAAACTACTCGCATCAGCATTACAATTTGATCACTGAACGTTTGAATTAATCTGCCAAATCAATTGTACATTGATAACATGATATCTTTTGTGGCTGGTGACAACCAATTTGTGTCTCTTTGTGATTCAATTACTCACTTTGGATCTTTCTATTTTTGTGGACGACATTGTGTTCAATCGCAATCCTTTTAGCAATGGTGTGAAGTGGACATTATTTTCAAAAACGGAGAGGACTACGGTATGATGGTTTAACGCGAGACCCCTCTTACTCCTTCCACATCTGCACGGTCTCCATCACGTGTGAGTGTGTAGCCCGTACGGCAACGGACGACACTGAGAGCATGTCCTCCGTTACGACACACAAGGCAACCAGACGACACTTAAAACATCCCCCGTTACGACACCCAAGGGAAACGAATGGCGACAAATGCATCCCCCATTACGACGCACAAGGAAAACGCACGACACCGCGTGTGACGTGCGACACACAAGGCACACATACGACACCGAGAGCGGTATCAAGAGTGTCTCCCCATTATGTGTGAGCACTCGCACGCATGAGGCAAATGAACGACACTGCTAGTGGCCTCCATCGTGTGGAGCATGCACCGCATGAGACAAAAGGGCGATCCCCAACACTGGTGAGTGTGTAGTGAACAAGGCAAATAAACGGTGGCAAGGGTAACGCCCATCACAGGTGTGTGTGTGGCCGTGTTAGGGAAACTGGTGGTATCAGGAGCAAGAGCGTCGCCTCATCGTGTGGTGAGCGTGCACCAACAAAAGAAAAGTGGGCAGGAGTGGTTCCACTTTGTGCGAGCGTGTCGCCGTGTTCGGTAAACAGACGACACTGAGAGCCCCCCCCCCCCCCCCTCTCAAGTGTGAGAGTGTGGCCGTGTGAGGCAAACAGACGACATCAAGGGTGTCTCTCTGCAAGACTACATTCCGAATCGCCCGTGCCATAGTATTTTTTTCATTTGTTTCGTTTTGGATGGAGTGTGTGGCCGTGTTAGCGCGAGACCCCTCTTACTCCTTCCACATCTGCACGGTCTCCATCACGTGTGAGTGTGTAGCCCGTACGGCAAGGAACGACACTAAGAGCATGTCCCCCGTTACGACTATTAGATTGTTGCACTAGCCAATTATCCCAAAAGTCCGAACTGATGGGAAAGGGCTGTGCAATGTATATATATATTCTGACACTCCCCCTCACGTCCAGGCTGTGGACTTTTCCTCACGAGCCTAGGACGTGGAATTTATGGTGTCCGCAGATATTTATTTTTAATACTGCGTTAGCCAGGATTTGAACTCTAGACCTCCGGCTCTGATACCATATTAGATTGTTGCACTAGCCAATTATCCCAAAAGTCCGAACTGATGGGAAAGGGCTGTGCAATGTATATATTATATTTGACAACGACACACAAGGCAATCGGGCGACACTTAAAACATCCCCTGTTACGACACCAAGGGAAACGAATGGCGACAAGTGCATCCCCCATTACGACACACAAGGAAAACGCACGACACCGCATGTGAGGTGCGACACACAAGGCAAACATACGACACCGAGAGCGGTATCAAGAGTGTCTCCCCATTACGTGTGAGCACTCGCACGCATGAGGCAAACGAACGACACTGCTAATGGCCTCCATCGTGTGGAGCATGCACCGCATGAGACAAAAGGGTGATCCCCAACACTGGCGAGTGTGTAGTGAACAAGGCAAATAAACGGTGGCAAGGGTAACGCCCATCACGGGTGAGTGTGTGGACGTGTTAGGGAAACTGGCGGTATCAGGAGCAAGAGCGTCGCCTCATCATGTGGTGAGCGTGCACCAACATAAGAAAAGCGGGCAGGAGTGGTTCCACTGTGTGCGAGCGTGTGGCCGTGTTCGGCAAACAGACGACACTGAGAGCCCCCCCCCCCCCCCCCCCAACCCCCCTCAAGTGTGAGAGCGTGGCAAGACTACATTCCGAATCGCCCCCGCCATAGTACTTTTTTATTTGTTTCGGTTTGGATGGAAGCAACTGTTAGCAGAGACGGCATTGCGTTCAATTGCAATCCTTCTAGCAATGTTGTGACAACCAATTTTTGTCTCTTTGTGATTTAGTTACTAGTGACATTTGAATCTTTCTATTTTTGTGGCGGCATTGCGTTCAATTGCAATCCTTTTAGCAATGGCATGATGTGTATCATTTTTAAGAATGGAGAGGACTACGTATGAAGGTTTAGCGTGAGACCCCTCTTATTCCTTCCACATCGGCAGTTCTCTCATTCCTTTTATTGAGCACAATGATGCGAATCGGGCTTTAATAAGTTCTAACATGTGTCGCAAGCAGTTCCCCTTTCTCGGTCCGAGAAGTGTATGGTTGGAACATGATTGGAACGCCAAACAGCTCCAAATTCGAGGGTTTCTGTTATAGCTGAATGTGTGGGAAAGGCCTCCATCACGTGTGAGTGTGCGGCATCTAAGTCAACGGACGATAGTAAGAGCATGCCCCCATTACGTCACACAACGCAACATACGACAGTAAAAGCACCCCCATTACGACACACGAGGAAAACAAACGGCAAGGAGAGCATCTCCCATTACGACACACAAGGCAAATGGACGACACCGCGTGTGAGGGTGTGACACACAAGGCAAACGAACGACACTGATAGCAACCCCCCCCCCCCCCCCCCCCCCCGCACCGGTTCATCATGTGGGTGCGCGCACCCACGTGAGAAAAGCGGGCAGGGTGGCTCCATTGTGTGCGAGGGTGTGGCCGTGTGAGGCAAACCGACGACACTGAGAGTGGGTCCCTCAAGTGTGAGAGTGTGGCCGTGTGAGGCAAACAAACGACATCTAGGGTGTCACTATGCAAGACTACATTCCGAACTCCCACGCCATACTAAGTTCTTTTTCTTCATTTGTTTCGTTTTGGATGGAAGCAACGGTGGGTAGAGACGGTGATGCCGTGGGGCTATTCTCCTGCTTCGCGTCACAATAAGACGAACGGCGCCTAGTGAACAGGGACAGTGTCCTGGTGATGAGCAAACACATGTTAAACTCGTAGCGTCCAAATGGCACCGCAGCTGAAGCCTTCGAAATTGGTACCCACGCACGCGAAGGCAAAAGCAGCCGGACACCTGTCGAACCTGCGCATCGCAGCGCATGCGAAAACAGAGCAGCCATGTCTAGGTTGCCTCTTGCGGTAAAAACACATGCCACTCTCACCAATTATATACGTCCATATATGTTGTTGACATAGTGATCTTGCGCCCAGCACGATGCAAAACTGCAAATTTGGCAGCAAAAAAAGGTGTGCAAAATCGTACTTCGGCAGAACATAGACGGTCATATCCGGGAGAAACAAAACACAATAAAAACTCCATGGAAACCACGTTTACAAATTCTTAAATATTCTAAGAAAACACAGTATGTTGGAACGGTAATGTTCTGTAACCACGTGGAATTTCAAACACCGTCCATTCCCTGGAAATCACGCGTGTGCATGCATGTGTCCACGTTTTCTACCTACTTCGTACTTTTGTGAAAACGGCCTTTGGAACATTTTCTGCCTACTTCGTACTCTGGGAAAACGGCCTTCTGAACGGTACTGCGCACCAATTTGGAGAATGCATCTTCTTTGTCAGGCCCTGCACAAATGCACAATGAATTGGTTGCCTCCGGAAGCCGCCGTTTCTGATACCCACCGAAAGCTTTAAAATCATGTGGGAAATATGGATACATACATGTATCCCTGATGACATAGCTTGCTCGGTGCCTTTTGGCTGACGAGTTGACGCCATGGAAAGAAATAAAAAACAGTAGCACTTTCCTTGTAAGATTGGCCTGTACGAAGACAATGCAGAGTAATATATACGTCATGCAGACAAACTATAAATTGCTTAATTTATATTCAAAACGGGGAAAATATATACTACTACGTAACTCGCAAAGAGAACTATTCAACATCATGCAAGTCTTTATGCGCACAAGTTATTGTTTTCTCACGCAGAGAATCATGCAGGTAGCAGAAGCAACGGCGTAAACCATATGGCAGTTGCTTGTGCCAAGAGGCAACCAGACCAGGGGATGTGTTTGGTTTGGTGGTTTACCATGATTCCCATCTGCTTTGCCTATTCTTGTTTATTTAGAGTTATAAATCGAGAGTGAAAGATTTTAGGTTGCCAGATTCCAGACCTTCCTCATCTACAATTCTTGCTTGCAAGTTACCTGAAATTTGCAACTGTCAAAAGGCATATCCTCTCATTAAAACTACATTTTTTTTGGGCAAGATACAGTACCTATGATGATCCTACTAAATAAGTTGAAAATTAATAAGGCCAGAAGTCAAACCTGCAAATTTTACGAAGGTGGCCAGAACGAGATCCACATCCAGATTTTGACTTGGGCCACCTAAGTAAATTAGTCTGCAGGTTGGTCTAAAGAAGCATCATGATCACATCACAACATCACCAAAACAGTTAAATATAATCACCTAAGAGAAAAATATTTGGAAACACAGCTACCACGCTGTGGATTTGACGACGCTAGTCTGGATATAATTACATCACGATAATTACACTAGTTCTTTTACCATCTGGCGCTGATTGCTCTGGAAGCTTTCAGAATGTTCTGATATTACAAAGAACAAGGCCCCCATATTCTATTTGATTCTTAAAGGTCACCATGTCTGTTAGTATGCCCTCGCTCATTTTCTGGATAGCATAGTCATCAGCACAATAACTTGACCTCTCTTTACTGATTCCTCTGCTGAAACTCCCTAGATATTGATGAACATCACAGTTGTCAACAATTTTTGCTGGCTCCCGAGTGAAAGAGAAACAAGAACTTCTGCTTCGTGGTGTGTCAAAGCCATCAAAATCATCACTAGAATTGTTTCTAGTTCCTAACCCGGGCGACTTGGCATGACCAAAGATAACACTGTCAGATACATCAGATCCAGTTATGCTCATGGAGCACTGGGTTTGGTTATCAGATTCCTGGGAGGAGAATAAAAAGGCTTCGTTAATGTGTGATTTAAGTTATTCATATCAACTCCATAAATGTTGGTCTGATAAAAAATGCATTGGGATTTTTTTAAAATTGGTATATCATATGAATCCATAAAGACTTAAAAATTCAAATGTACACAACCCTAGGAATAAGGACAGAGCTGCAAATGTATGACAAATACAGAGAAGGATGAATTGTGCAATAAATGAAAATAAAGCATATTGCAGTAGAGTTCTTAATATCGCTACAAGTTAAGAAGTGGTTGGTTCTCATGGAACCTCTAAGCTATAAGAATGAGCAGGTTCATATATTGCACTTTTAGAGTTTTCTTTACAAGGCATCTTCAGAATTTACTTTCTTTCTCTATTTTTCCACATTTTCTGAATAGATAAATAGATATTCTGCACCAACACCCAAGAACCAGATGGTCAGAGCACTGAGTACATTGCCATCTGTAGACCATGCATGTAAATATTTAACACACGAATATTGATCTAAAACCTTAACCTGGCATTACTTGACAGCTCCAATATGGTGTATCACCAATTATCATTTTGAGCATATGAGAACATGTATGAAAAAATAATCAATAGCCAAACTTGAAAAATAAGACTCCAAGTGAAGTCTTTGATTCGCTGACCTCATAATAACTGTGTCGATCACTTGGGAAGTGGGATTCAGAAAAACCGGACTCCCCTTTGAGGAGAAATCTACTGTTGCTCTTTCGTGGGACAGTGCCAACTGAATTTTGATGAGGTTCCTCAAGTGAGGAGAAATCAGTGCTATCTGATGTGATGTTGAAATTGATACACATTCCTCAAAATAACTCATTGCCTCTTCAGCCAAATGCCTTGACACTCTCAGTCGCTCTATACTACTCTGGAACCACAATACAGAGATAAAGGTCAGTTAAAAGGGGGAAATAGTATGCAGCAGAACGCGATGCATTATCAGTTATCACCACAATAGCAGTAGTAAATGGAGTCGTATAGAATGGAGGACTAGTAAGTGAATTACCTTTCTTTTTGTTCGCCTTTTCTGTGTTTCAGACAAACTTGGAACTGTCACTATGCCCTTTAGCATTCTGCTCAGTTCTTGTTCACGCTGCTCTTCAACAGCTAAATCTGCCCGTAGCTTTCGAGCACGTTCATGTGACTACAGTAATACAGTCAAGTAAGAAAAGGTTATATTGTTTACAACATGGAACCGAAAACCCAGGACGATATGCATAATATTTTCTGGACCTGTTTCAGTTTTGAAGTGTACTCGGTGATGTCAGGAACCAACTCAGGAGAGTCTGGATCAAACTCAAGCGGGATTTCCATTGCCTCCCATGGCAGTTTGGTCGTATTGTGCCTTTCGTCTGAAACTAGCTCCGTAGCATCTGGATCAAACTCAAGAGGAATTTCCACAGCATCTCTCCTTTTGAATTCTGTTGCGTAATCACTTATCTCAGAGACAAACTCAGCAGAATCTGGATCAAACTCAGGAGGAATTTCCAGAACTTGTTCCACTGGGGAAGTTGAATGGCTCCTTCGTGAGATGGCCTATTTATGAACAGTAACATTAGCACAATGAACAGCTTAGAAGAAGACTATCAAACATAAGTCACAAATTACGCGTTTAGTCTATAAATATCTGTGGCGAACTCCTTGCTCTGTTTTTATTCTTGCTTTTCAAACTATGAATCCCTTTTGAGACTTAGTTCTATACTTCTATTATAGAGTAAGAAATGTCTTTATCCACTAAATCATGATCATCTTTGATTACAATATATAATATCTTCTATATGCCAGATAATGCGCTATTTTCCCTAAAAATATGACATTTCTTCCATTCCCTGACGCACATGACTCGGAATCAGCACCTGTCACTGGTACTCTGGTAGAGTAAGTACACAGTATGGTAACTAACCGTCATAGTTCAGCCAAAATGTAAAAGTCTGGGACCAAGGCACCATATATGTCATGTACAAAAATGGTCCATTCACGGGGCAGCTTACATTAACATATGCCTGCAGTGACCTGAAACTGAATCACGACTCCTCCAAGACTGCATTTTGCTCGACACATCCCTGGTTTCTACATCAGTCTGTTGAATTAACAAGAACGGAATCTGTGATAAGCTTTCATCTCCTAACACGATTCGACAGGCTAACACGTCATAAACTTTCCTAGACTCTTTCGGATAGATCACACAGATCTCTGATAAGGTGGTAATAAAATGTTAGCACCCGATTCATTGTCTGAATCTCTGATGGGGAACAGAAGTGGAAAGTTCTAGCACTACTACAATACTAACAGTTTATACTAGCTTATTATTGGCATAAAAAGGTGCGGAATTTTGGAAACGAAAGTAAACGCTGCAATCTTGACGGAGATGAAATCCCCAGTTCAAAGCACGAAGCCACACCAACCTCGGAGCTCCGGCATGGCCGTGCGACGTCGCCCCCCAGAAGACGCGCCCGCGGAGCCCTGTCCCGGCCACCGCCATCAGTCTCGGCCGACGACGGAGCCGAGGCGGCGGCGCGCCTACGCTGTGGCGGCGCGACGGACACCGACCGCGCCCTCCCCGAGCCCCGACCCTTGCTCTCCTTCCTCCCTCTCTCCCCAGCCGTCCCCGGCAGCGGAGGCGGAGGGGAGGCCCCGCTCCCGCGGTCGAAGAGCGGGTTGGTGCGGGTAGTGCCGGCGAAGTCCCCGAGGAGCCGGTCGCCGCGGGGCGCGGGGGTGACGCTGCGGGAGCGGCGGGGGCAGCGGGGCTGAGGTGGCGCGGGGCGGTCGGCGGTGCCGTGGAGGGTGCGGCGGGTGGTGGATTTGAACGCCGACGACGCCATCCGCGGCGAGCTTGCTGCTGAATTTTAGTGCGGAGGAGACGAAGCTCGGAGGGAAACGTGGAGGACGACCAGGCGAGGGCGGAAGGCGAAAAACGCCCAAGTTTTCGCCTCGTGGAAGCCTGGAAGGTGCGTGCTGGGCGGGTTTACCTTAGCTGGCACCATTATTATTTTCGCGCTAAATTGCTGCCCATGTGGCTCCCGAGCTCTATGAAAAGTTTCGAAAAAGATAGTATATCCCTTTTACAGAAAGTTTTGGCAAAACATTTGAAGAAAAGAGATTTGAGGGAGTAAATTTTTTAGAGATGATTTGTTAGTGGTAGTGTACTAGTGTTCCGAGGCTAGTGGCGCCCGCACGGTGAAGGTGATGTAACCGGGGCTCGTCATGGATGGATGGCAGTAGGGCTGTCAAAAATATTCGAGCTCGACAAACCGTTCGAGTTCGGTTCGCTATAGGCTCGACTCGAGTCCGATTCGAGCTCGACAAACCGTTCGAGTTCGGTTCGCTATAGGCTCGACTCGAGTCCGGCTGAGAGCTAAACAAGCCAAACTCAAGCCCGGTTTTTTTTTTTTTTGCATTTTTCACCACGTATATTCAACAAAGAACCACATACACAGTACACGGTACAAATACAGAATAGGAAGAAAAATACGTAGGGGAAACAGGACTAGCACCAAGAACAGCAACTTCACCGGCGTCGAAGACGAAGACCACCAGCCGCCACCTTACCACTGCCAGGGAGATCTTTTCCCTATGAGAGACGCCGCCTAGCCCGTCCGCTCTGAGGCTCGCGAGCTAGACCAGCTCAAGCTCGAACAGTTCGTAAAAGCTCGTTCATACACGTCAAATGCATGGTGTATCTTTTTTCCCAGAAATATTAGGGGCAGATATGAAGGTAGACACTCATTTTTAATTCTTGCAGCCCAACTATCATTGCAATTAACCTCCCGATAGGCCCATCTCTTGGGACAAATTTTTTGTTGACTGTCCGGTACGGCCCATTGCTAGTACGTGTATCTACTGCAAACATGGATTGCACTTCTTTAGTCCCACCTCGATCGCAGAGGGAGAGTGGACGTACAACTGCTGATTATAAATAGGTGCTCGTTGCGCCATTTACCGGTACATTTACCTGACGCGCTGCCATATAATTTAAATATTTTAATGAACAAATTAACGAGCTTTCTGAGCTCGCGAGCGTTCGGCGAGTCGAGCTCAAGCTTGATTTTAGGCTCGCGAGCCGAGCTCAAGCTTTCTTCTTGGCTCGTGATGAAAGTCGAGCTCGAGCCGAGCATAGCTATATTCGCTCGAGCTCGGCTCGTTGACAGCCCTAGATGGCGGCGGCGGGGCAGAGAGGGGATGATGATGTTGGTGGTCAGCAGTGGCTGGTCATGTTCGCTCTTGTTGGCAATCTTGCGAATGGTGGTGATGATCGGAACAACTATAGTCCTCGTCAGCGTGTGGGGCTCGATTGCTCAGATCTGACGTCTTTGATGGCGGACAACACGACCTCTTCGTGGCGGATGTCGATTTGGCAAGGCACTCGGAAGGATGGCGGCCCTGGATGGTGGGTTTTTATGCCACAGTGAGCTAGGAGGTGGCTCAGTGCGACGGGATCTAGGTCCCGATGGCTAGTTTCGTCTGTGGCCACAGACCGTCAGGTGCGTGAAGTTGGTGGTCTGCGTGCAGGGTTGTGGAGCTGGTCTGGATGATCCTCGTGATACATGTGTGGTTCGCGACCCATCGCCTTTTGGGTTATACGGCGGTAACACCCTCGGGGGCCACACCCTTCTCGGAGGCGTCGTCGAGATCGTGTTGCTGCTCCTCTGCCCGTGAACTTCTCGAAGAAACCCCATATCCCTCTTGGGATCGGGCGAGGGCAACGCTTTTGTGCCGCTTGCCTTTTGGGGACTCCTTCTGGATGTCTTGTTTTTTCGTTATTGACTAGACGGTGCGCGTCCCTAGGGCCGACGTGGATATCAGAGTAGCATCACCAGTTTATCGCCTCCATTTTGTTGCGAGGTGTTTTGATGTCGGCTATGCCCGCTCAAACAATTTGTTCATCAACTCATGTGTACACGACCTCGGGGCAAGGTGTGGTGTCATGTTGCATCGGATTTATGTTAGTTTTCTTATAAACTGGCAGGGGTGTCCGAACCGGCGTGGCGTGGTGATGATGATGATGTGTGTGTCAATCTCGGCGGGTTGGTCATCGGTCATAAGTACATGGTAAGGAGCGTCCGTTAAACATGTCCGAGGAGTGGACATGATTGATGATCTCATTAATAAATCTCAATGTCACTGTTGCTACTGCTTGTCCTCTAAAATCGGCATGCACCTCTGACGTTAACAAGTGTGGTATCGCAACAAGATTTGAAGGCTGCGGGTTACTTGGTATAGATAATCCCCAAATGTGCCACATCGGTGTATGGTTGAGAGATCGGAAGTTAACGGATTTGGCAGGTGAAATTTCAAATTATTGCGGAAGCTGTGGACTGTTATTTTCGCAGCAACGTCGGGACAGGATCGAGTCGCGGGCTGAAAGAAATCGAGGTAACCAGGGGACCAGGAAAGCAGCGTCAGCGGCGGCGCAAGATCAGATCGGGAATTCGGGATCGGAAGTTGTGGCGGCGCGCGTCTGCCCTTATCGATGAGCACGTTGCGGGACGCAAGGCTGCCATCCAGTCCAGGGGGCTCATATTCAGTACTTGTAGCACCAGCTACCGACGCCCGCAGGGAGAGGAAGGTGGGTCGGCCCAACAACCAACATCTTCCCCATCGTCATCTTCTTCCTCGCCCCAACCGCGGCCTCCGGCTCCAGTCCACCTTCTCCAACCCCCCGCCTCCAACGCCGGTCGGACCGCTTGCTGCCGCCACCCGCGGCCGGCCCCGCTACCGCGGTGCCTCGCCGCCCCGCCCTCCTCAACCGCAGCCCACCGCCGGTCTGCCGCCGCCCCAGGCCTCCCTCTAAACCCCCTTTGATGAATCCCCACCACCCCAAACCCCAATCTCGTCGCCGGCGAGCTCCACGCACCGCATCTGCACCCCACCCCCTAAGTTAAGTTCCTCACCTACGCCGGCGACGCCGCGGCCAGCCGCATGGTCCCTGTCTCTTGTGAGGTCCAGGCCTCGCGTCGTCCCTGTCTCCGGCGAGTGGGCGGGTGGTCTTCTTCTTCCTCTCTGGTCTCCTTCTTCCTCTACAATCGCCGCGAAGCAGGCCAGGCCCATCTTCGCTCGTTGTACAACGAACAGGTGCGCGATTTGGCGATAACCGTTGCAACGGGCGTAGAATAGGGTTTGCCCCAGTCCAGGTAGCAGTCAGCACTCAGCAGCTACGGCCTATTAGCGGTCCACACTGCGGCCCAAGTGTTGTGCATCGGCATGGGCGCTAGGCGATGCAGCAGGCCGCACCGGCGATTTGGGCCCAAGCGCGTGGCCGTACGTACGTACATACGCGGATGGGGGGTCAAATGCTATTTGCCGCCTTTTGCGGCGCGGGAGGCTCACGCCGCACACCCCCGCGCCGCACTGGGCCGGTCCATTTCGCGTTTTTTCTCTTTTCCTTTCTATTTTTTTCCTTTTTCCTTTTCCCTTTTTCTGTTTCTTTTTAAAACGTGTTTTCCTGAAAAATGTTCAAATATGATTTTTTTTCAAACTTGAAAAATGTTCAAGTTTGAAATTTGTTTTCATACTTGAAAATTTGTTTGAAAATTAAAAATTGTTAATAGTTGAAAATTGTTCAGATTTAAAAATTGTTTGTATTCTAACATTGTTCATATTCAAAAATTATTCAGATTTAAAAATTGTTCGTATTCGAAAATTGTTCAAATGTAAAAAATGTTCAAAATTGTCTGAAAATTGTTCAAATTTTAAAAATATTCAGATTTTGAAAACGGTTCAGAACTGAAAAATGTTTCAGATTTAAAAAATATTATGTTTTAAATAATGTTCAGATTTAATAAAACAAAAAATAAAAAGAAAGTAGAGACATACCTGATGGGCCACGGCCCAATTAAGCGCCACGCGGAAGGGCCCTGTGCGGAGCCTCCCGTTCGCGCCGCTAAATGCGGTGAATAGCAGCTCCCGCGGAGGGGCGCTGGGCCGAGAAATGATTTCCGAGAGAGATGACATGCCTACAATGGGCTTGATGTGAAGCGTAATAAAGGGGGAAAAAAAGAAGAAGAAAAATAGCCAAGAAAGTAACGGAAAGGTTTTTTTTTTTGGCACATGGGCACCGTGATCCCGTTTTCCAAAAAACGAAAATCACACTTTTGTGTTTCAAAAATTCTGAAGAAGTATATCGCGTACATATAAATATTATTTATGTACGCACCAAATTTCGTTTCGAAATAAGTTATATTTGAGACTACGCAAAAAAGACAAATTCGAGGCATAATAGGTGATTTTTACTACTTTATGTATCCACAAATTTGTTAATTTTTTGTAGCCTGAAATAAAAAAGTATTTTCAACTGAAAATTTACACAAATATCGGGGGTACTGTTCATCTACAGTAATGAACAGTGCTGAGCGGTGTTGAACAGTACCCCGTGGTGTTTTTGCAAAAAAGCCACTGCGTTTTACGAATTTTGCACATGGGTCCTTCGTACACATAGGGTGAGCCCTAACCCTAGATCGCAGCCTGCCCTCATTTCGCAGGCTCCCGTCTTCCTTTCCCCGGCCGCCGCCTCACCTTGCCTTGCCCCCACTCCGCCTCCCCGCCGCGGCCTCCGCCGCCACCGCAAGATCGTCCCTCCCCTTTTGCCTCCCTCGCTCGATCCCCTTTCTCTCACTGCGCCGCCGCTCTCCCCACCCTCGCCGCTCCAGGCCGTCATGGCGGGCTTCTACCGCTCCACGGACCTGCAGCACGCCGGAGATCCATGGGGCCTCACGGGTCGACGTCGAGGAGGAGAGCCGGAGCCCCATCTGCTCGCACCTCCAAGGTCGCCGCTATGGACAGAGCCGGGGATCGACGAGATCTGCCGCCTCCTAGGCCCGAGCCCGGCAACCGCCATGGATAGGGCCTGAGATCGACAAGATCTGCCGCCTCCTAGGTCAGTCCTTTCAGCTCTCTCCACCGCCGCTCTGCTCACGCAGTTTTGGTTCCGAGCAGAGGACAGCAGACTATGGCGTCGGCGGCGGGATGGACGTGCGCGACCGCAGCCAGCGGGCCGTCGCCGTACGGTCGGAACCGTGTCTGCTGCACCAGTGCCAAGTGGAGGGGAGGTTGTTTCTCTCGCAGGTGCCCAGCATCCCCTTTCTCTTAATCTCTCTTTTCACTCTGTTTTTTAATCCCTAGAAAATGTGTTATTTTTGTGTGAATATACTTTCATCTATGCCTATAATGTGTCCGAAATTCAACTATGCTTTAGAAGAAGATTACTCTATGTAACTGTTATGCTCCTGTGTGTATTCGTTTCATGCATTGTTATTTTATTTATATTCCTCAACCAAATAACTCAATTCTGTTTGCTCTATTGCTGTAGGTGTAGGTGAAGTTTAAAATTGGTGTTCGCCATTCTGATGTACATGATTATCGATCATGAAGCAAAGATAGTATTTGTTCTCTTAATTTGTGTTAATTTTTAAATAGCTTGCAAGTCATGAATAGATAAATAAAATTGATGTGGTTCATGGTTTTTGTTTCAGGTAATCATGTAGATGATGGTGTGATGAAATCAAAAGTAGCAGCCATATGGTGATGGAGGCATGTCGTATTTTTTACAAGCTCAACGGTGCTAATTTCTTGCTTGGTGCTGTTTAGATTCGTTGGGGTTACTTTGTGTATTATTTGCACTTGCCCAGAGACATTTTAACCTTTTTACCCATCCACTCATGCACGTATGATTTATAGGCTGCACTAGCAATCACCCAATGGATGGAGACGGTGGATGATGGGAACAAAAGATGGATTGATGGCACTCTTTCTCCATGGCCTGCGTTGTGTTTTGCTGCAGCTATTTATCATCAGGAGTAAGCTTTATGCACTGCGGTATGGTCTTGATCCCTACCATGTCCTGGTTACTTCCAGAGTTCTAAACTGTTGTTACACTGTCATTGCATAATATTCTTTCCATTAGTTTAAAGCTCCTGTGTTAGCCCAATGAATGTTGGTAGTTTTTTTTTCTTCTTTACTTATTCAGTGATATGCTGCTACTATTAGTGATAAGTTACTTCTTTTGTTTCTACCCACTATTATGTTACCTCTCTAAGACGTTTCCTGCATACTACCAATATTTACATTTTATTACAGTAGGTTGCTACTGCAGTAACTGTTCCTCGAGACACTACTATTGGTCGTGAAACCCAGGGGAGCTAGGTTCGTTTAGACAAAATTAATGCGAACACAATATTTCATATATACAATGCCCTCCTCGATACTCCTATGATCTTCTACATTTGATCGCCAACTTGTGCGGCGATGTCAAATATCTTCACAATTTATTTGTGCAGAGAGCTCTGCTCTAGATTTTGCCTCCTTTGACTAACATGAATTAATTGTTGCTCTAGCTTTCTATGTTGAAAGTATTGAGGCATATGCTTTTTTCTCTATTGTTGTGCTATGTGAGTTAATCCCTTAGGCAATCTATTGTTTTAGGGAGAGCTCCCTTGGGCATGCAGCGGCAAGGAATTATGTTCGGATTCCTAATGAAGCATATGACTTTTCCTTGACGCTGCAATCCTCGAAGAAATCATGGGAAGAAAGTGAGTTATTTGGTCTTCAGTTAACCTCTCATGTGATTTATGTTTTCCTGAAGATTGTTTACTGGAAGCTGAGTATATCCATGTTAGATTTTATAGGAGCATGCATGTGCATTTTCTTGCTAGGGCTGCAACTACTTATATTCATGTAGTTCAGCTCATTTATTTTGTAGTCAGTTGCAATTCTACATGTGTAGTGACGGCTGTTCCTTTTCATCATTATTTTCTGTATGCTGAGTTATCTATGTCGAGAACAAATAGATCTGCGGAAAAAATAAAGAGGAGAGAGAACTCATGGGTTTGAAAGATCTCATTTACCTCCGTGTTCATCTATTTTGCAATCATGCGAAGACAGTGAGTTATTTGGTCTTCAGTTAACCTCTCATGTGATTTATGTTTTCCTGAAGATTATTTACTGGAAGCTGAGTATATCCATGTTAGATTTTATAGGAGCATGCATGTGCATTTTCTTGCTAGGGCTGCAACTACTTATATTCATGTAGTTCAGCTCATTTATTTTGTAGTCTGTTGCAATTCTACATGTGTAGTCACGGCTGTTCCTTTTCATCATTATTTTCTGTATGCTGAGTTATCTATGTCGAGAACAAATAGATCTGCGGAAAAAATAAAGAGGAGAGAGAACTCATGGGTTTGAAAGATCTCATTTACCTCTGTGTTCATCTATTTTGCATCTTATAGCTTGAAGCTGTTATGCAGTTTCATTTCATGGTGAGATAACAATATGCAATGATTCTCTCAATTATTTGTACATATATAATGTAATGGATATAGAACAAGGTACTTGTGGAATTGATTTTTGGTTTAGCTTTGAATCATTTTCCAGGAGGATTTTATTTCGTTCTGCACCTAAAAATAAGAATTTTAATACAAACTATGTCCCGCATACGGATCTGCGCTGTAACTAATTAGGATTATTTTTCAATTCCTATAGATACTCTAGGCATTTTCTGTTTGACTTTTCCTTTATCAGTGCATTTTTCTGTGATTTTTTCAGTTAGGCATAGCCTTACTAATTTGGGTTTCACCGTCATGCTGCACCTCTGTTTTGGTGTTTTTTTTACTGGTTAGGCACATACATAATTTTATTGCTGCTTGCAAGGGTAATCCGGTTGTTTGTTATTTCTAAATTTTGACATTGCAAGACCATTAGATGATCGAATCCATTGATTTTAATCTTATGACTGAACCCTTTCAGGATAATCATGCGTCCTTTAGTTCTTGGGGCGGATTTATTTAGATCCAGTATAAAATATTCTTTGAGTTGTGACGAACATCTGTGATTCATGTCAAAGATGAAAGACGTGGATATTAAAAATCTGTTGTATATAATATGAGGTAAACATGATTTAGACGAACCACTCGAGCTAATTTTCCTTGAATGCCATAATACCGCAATCTTAGATTTCTGTCCTTCTTCAAATTTTGCCACCCCTTTTAATGAAATGATATGTTTTTTGCAAGGCAAAGAATTAGCCGAGTATGGTTTCTCTGTCAACTGGTAGGTGAAATTTTACTGTTAGATTACCCAAAACTTTCTTTGCAGTGTGTTGTGTCCTGCATATCTGGATAGATGCTCCTCAGATTGTTCTAGGTATCTAAATATTTTGTTGGCTTTCTGATTGTTTGTCCTTCCAGTGCATAAGCACTAGGCGGCTCATCATTCAGACGCTAATTGTTTCTATTTGTTCTAGCAGGAGGCCCATCTCCAAAGTAGTAACCAATGTAATGCAACATGTATTTTGTTTTGGAATAAATTTAAACTTCCCTATGTACTTTCTATTTCGAATGCATGTACAGCTAAGTGGAAAATATTCTTTCTGTCCAAGAATTTTAGTTCTCGAGCTTATAAAAACCTTCCTCACTGCAACTCTTTCTATCCAATCCATGAGTCTTTCTGCTTTCACTGTCACCACACACGACAACGATGGAGACATAACACACATAGTTGGAAACTCTCCACTGCTAATAAAAACATTCAAATTAGACGCGGCGTGACGCCGCGCGAAATTCCACTAGTGTTTCTTAGGGTTCTTTTATTTTGCACAAGGCTCGGAGCAGCCTGGAGTGCGTAAGGAAGAATTGTGTATCTACAGGACGTCGAGCATTCGATTTGCTGGACTGATATGGCGAGAGGTGGTGCACCGTTGCAGTCGTACACATTCGGCCGAGGTAAGACACATAAGCCAAATAGCATGTACAGTTCGGCAGATAGATATGAGGGTTGATGGGGGGATGCCCAACCGGGTAGGCCCAGGACCCCGAGTCGGCCTTCAAGGCCGGGTGGCCCAAAGCCCACCCGGTGTACATCTTCCAGGATACCGGGTCCCCGAGGATCCCGGTATGACAGCTCGGGGAGGCGGCAGCAGATATCTTCGAATCAGTCTGCGATTGTGTAACCCGAAGAGTGCGCTCCACGAAGCCGCACTTGTAGGCAGGATAGCTAGCGCCGCCAGCAGAACCCGTCATTCCCTGTAAACCCTAGCCGGCTCCCTATATAAAGCCGGCAAGGAGCAACCCTAGAGGCAGACTCATCTCATTCCATAGCCTCCGGAGCACCCGCAAGCTCTGGTGCGCACACCATTGTACACCCCATTCAGATCCAAATACATACAAGCAGGAGTAGGTCTTTACCTCATACAGAGGGGCCGAACCTGGGTAAACTCTGCGTGTGCTACCTCTCTGTGAATCCTACGTCACCTGGCTCACACCCGAGTTAAGCCACCCCGTATGGCATCTGCCGTGATTACCCCACGACAGTTGGCGCCCACCGTGGGGCCAGCGATCGCTGGAATTTACTTCATGGAGAGTCCTGAACCCGGCACTGGCGTCTACTTCAGCCCTCAAGCCATGTCGGGTCGCGGTGACATCGTCACCGGCAGCTACTTCGAGCACGGAGGGATCGGCTACGTCGCCGATCCACACACTTGGGGCAGGCCCAACTACGCCCCGATCACTCGCGCGATGGCTATCCCGTTCGGGACCGCTGTCACCGCCTACGTCGGCTTCTGCGGCTCGGACGAGGAAGGAGTCGCCAACAACTACGATGGTACTTCCTCCCCCGTCGACCCGCTTGACGAAGCCGCCATCGACACCGCGGTTGCAAACCTTTGCACCCGCCCCATCTGCCGAGACCGTCCAGATCTCGAACGACGACGACACCGGGTCGATCTTGCCCGTTCTCGACTACGAGTCGGAGGGCTCGACCGATCTGGCCTCGGACGGCACGGCGACACCCGCCCACATCTACATGACGGGCGAGGCGGCAAACTCTGCTGCCGCCAAACCCGCGGCGGCAAACGCCGCCACAGCAGAGGCCAACGCGCAGAAGCAGCGCGACCAGGCACGGCGCGAGCAGGAGGCTCGCGAAAAGCAGCAACGCGACGAATCTCTCGCCGCCCTGCGAGGACAAGCAGGTCGGGTGGCTGACCCGCTCAGCACCCCGATCACGCCGGCGAACGTCGTCGATCAGGCGACACAGCTCGAGCAGCTGCGCCGGAAGATGGCCCTCCAGCAGGAGGAGATCCGCCAGAAGGAGCTGGAGGTCGATGCTCAGTCGACCGCTCTCTCCGCGGTCACTCGGCACACAAAAACCGCAAATCGCGGCTTAACCCTGATGCACCAACTCGCGCGCTCGACAACGCCTTCGCGCGCGAGACAGAGCTGGAGAGGCAGCGTGACGAGTGCCGCAGGGCCCAGCCCGGCGGCTCGAGTCAAGTTCCGCCTCAACCTCGCCCGGCGATGCCGCCTCCGGCGCCGCGGCCTCCTCCGAACCCGGCTCGTCCACAACCCCAGCCGCGGAGCGACGACGACGCCGACCTCGCGATTTTCGGCACCCCAGTCGATTGCATGACTGCCGCCGCCTCTCTCTTCAAGAGGATCCGGGTCAAGGACAACCCCTATTGGAGCAAGGGGTGCAAGCTGGTGGACAAGGCGCTGGAGCTGCAGGAGAACATGTCGCAATCCGACGGCAAGCTCTACTCCAGATCGCCACCCAGCGAGAAAACGGCCTCGGCACCACACCGAAGCCAGGGAAACAAGGGTTCCCCCAGGCGTGACGCTGCCCCACAGCCGCCACGCAGTCGGCACGAGGAGCCGGCAGTGTCGAGCAACGCGAGGGCTGGAGGCAACCCGCCTCGGCTCGCCCGCAACGACGCCCGGCACACCATCAACAACAACCAGGCGCAGGCGCGCTCCAATCACTCCGCTCCGGATCTGCGCCACCACCTCAACGACAAGCGCGCCGAGGCGACGCGCAACAACAACGACGACGACGACGTCGGCCCTAGATGCTTTGGACCCGCCATCAGAGGCGAGCGTTTCCCTAGCAGCTTCAAAGGACCGAGAGAGGCGCCCAAGTACAACGCTGCCATGAACCCGGAAACTTGGGTCCAGGACTACTTGGCCGCCATGAGCATCCAGAACGCATCTTCGCTCTGTTGTGCGCGCTATTTTCCTCTCATGCTTGAGGGAACGGCTCGCACTTGGCTCAACAACCTCCCCAGGAACAGCGTCAACTCCTGGGGCGAGTTGAAGAGGCTCTTCATCACCAACTTCGAGGGACCTGCAAGCGCCCGGCCACGGTCGAGGACCTCAAGCGCTGCGTCCAGAAGGAGGGCGAGTCCACTAGAAAGTGGTATCGCCGAGTCGCCGACCTCATCAACTCGGCAGAACACCTCAGCGTCGACACGGTGCACTCCCACCTCGAGGACAACACCACCTTCGAGTCGCTCAAGCAGAAGCTGCGGCGCTCGCACAAGGGTGACATGACGATGGGCCAGCTACTCGCCATCGTGCACAAGTACGCCGAGTCCGACGTCACCAAGGACGACTCCGAGGAGGACGACGACGAGAAGAAAGGCGGCAAAAACAAGAGCAAGGCCAAGCACTCCAGCGCTCATAAACGCAAGGGTGACGGCGGCTCCGAGCTTGTAGCCGCCACGGCTGCGGGGGGCCGCGGCTTCAAGAGCCAACGCGGCAACTTCCCGCGAAAGAAGCTCACCGCCACGGAGATCCTGGCCATGCCGTGTAGGTATCATAGCCTACCCGGCAAGCCAGCCGGCCACACCACTGACGAGTGCAGCTGGACTGCAGAAATCGTCAAGGCCAAGACCGGTGCCAAGAAGCGGGCACCCGACGGAGACGACGACGGTGAGCAGCAGCAGGGCATGCCTCCCACTGCCGGCTTCATGGGCCACACCTTCGTCGGCCTCGATTCCAGGCGGGAGGAGAAGGTCATACGGCGCGCCGTCCACGCGACTCTGCCAGACGTGCCCCAGTGGCTCGACTGGTCAGAGCAGCCGATCACATGGAGCCGTCAAGACCACCCGCCCCGCGTCGATTACCCGGGCAAATTCGCTCTGGTGGTCGCGCCCCAGGTCAAGGGCTACATCTTGACCAAGACATTGATGGACGGAGGGTCGAGCATCAACATCCTCTACTACGAGACGTTCCAACGCATGAAATTGCGTGACGAACAGCTAGTCCCCACCATCACCACCTTCCACGGCATCGTCCCGGGAAAGAAGGCCTACCCGCTAGGCAAAATCGCACTCGACGTCGTCTTCGGCACCGCCAAGAACTTCCGGCTCGAGAAGATCTGGTTCGAGGTGGTGAACTTCCGTAGTTCCTACCACGCGATCCTCGGGCGACCCGCCTTTGCCAAATTCATGGCAAGGCCCTGCTACGCCTACCTGAAGATGAAACTGCCGGGTCCGAACGGCATCATCACTGTACACGGCGACGTCGACCGCGCCATCGAGTGCGAAAAGGGCAACGCCGTCTTTGCCGAGTCCGTCATCGCCACGGAGCAGCTGGAGCAACTCAAGCTGCAAGTCGACCCCAACGACATGACCATCGTCAAGAAGCCGACTCTGGACTCACGCGACAAGTTCCAGTCGGCACAGGAGACCAAGCGCATCCCGCTGGTCGAGGGCGACTCCTCCAAGACGGCGGTGATCGGCTCGCACATGGACGTCGCATAGGAAAGCGCGCTCTGCGACTTCCTCCGTGAGAATCGGGACATCTTCGCATGGAAACCATCTGACATGCCAGGCGTCCCGAGGGAGCTCGCAGAGCACAAGCTCAACGTTGACCCCAAGCTGAAGCCAGTGAAGCAGTTCCTGCGTCGCTTCACTGGTGAGAGACAGAAGGCTATTGGCGAAGAAATAGCCCGGCTCCTAGCTGCCGGGTTCATCGCCGAAGTCATACACCCGGAATGGCTTGCCAACCCGGTGCTCGTTCTGAAGAAGAACGGAACATGGCGGATGTGCATCGACTACACAGGCTTGAACAAAGCCTGTCCCAAGGATCCATTCGCATTGCCTCGCATCGATCAGCTGATCGACTCGACGGCAGGGTGCGAGGCGCTATGCTTCCTCGACGCCTACTCCGGGTACCACCAGATCAAGATGGCGCCCGAAGACCAGGAAGACGTCTTTCATCACGCCCTATGGCGCGTTTTGTTACGTCTCCATGCCCTTCGGCTTGAAAAATGCCGGAGCGACTTACCAGCGGTGCATACAGAACTGTTGCACGAGCAGATCGGCCGCAACGTCCACGCATATGTGGACGACATCGTCGTCAAGTCCAAGCTGAAGACGGACCTGATTGCCGACCTCACGGAGACATTCACCAACCTCCGCAAGTACAGGATAAAGCTCAACCCGGAAAAATGCGTCTTCGGCGTACCCGCGGGCAAGCTCCTGGGCTTCATCGTCTCCGAGCGAGGCATCGAAGCCAACCCAGAGAAGATCAAGGCGATCGAAGCTCTGAAGAAGCCGGAGAACCTCCGGGACGTGCAGCGGCTCACAGGCTGTGTCGCTGCCCTCAGCCGTTTCATCTCACGACTCGGCGAGAAGGCCATGCCCTTGTACCGGCTCCTCAAGAAGTCGGACACGTTCACCTGGAACGACGAGGCAGACGCCGCCTTGACGGCACTCAAGAAGACGTTGGCCGAGGCGCCGATCCTCGCATCTCCACTGGAAAAGGAGCCGATGCTCCTCTACATCGCCGCGACCAACCGAGTCGTCAGCGCGGTGGTCGTCGTCGAGCGCAAGGAGGAAGGCCACGAGCAACTGGTCCAGCGGCCAGTTTACTACGTCAGCGAAGTCCTGACGGATTCGAAGCAACGTTACCCGCATTACCAAAAACTTGTATACGGTGTTTTCTTTGCTTCAAGAAAATTGCGACACTACTTCATGGGCCACCCGATGACGGTGGTCAGCTCATCTCCCTAGCTGAAATAATCCGCAACAGAGAGGCAACTGGGCGCGTCGCCAAATGGGCCTCCGAGCTGCAGCCTTTCGGCCTCAGCTACGCAGCCCGCACTGCGATCAAGTCGCAGTCACTATCCGACTTCCTCGTCGACTGGATGGAGACACAGTTGCCGGCTCCAACCTATGAAGCCGGCAGATGGACCTTGTTCTTTGACGGGTCAAAGATGTATGAGGGCTCGGGGGCTGGAGTCGTCCTCACTTCTCCCCAAGGCGACAAGATGCGATATGTGCTGCAGATACACTTCACTGCACCAACAACGTCGCCGAGTACGAAGCCCTCCTACATGGCCTACGCGTGGCCAAGGAGATGGGAGTCAGCCGTATCAAATGTTATGGCGATTCCGACCTCGTCGTTCAGCAAACGATGGGGACCTGGGATGCAAATGATCCCAACATGGCGGCTTACCGCCGGCTCGTCGATCAAGTCGGCGGCCACTTCGCCGGCATGGAGCTGGAGCACGTCGACCGAGGAAGAACGAGGCGGCTGACGCACTCTCTCGCTTCGGGTCTAAGCGGGACCGAGTCCCACCCGGCGTCTTCCTCGACCACCTACACAACCCGTCGGTACGCCCGCCGGCCGAAGTCGACATCGCCAACCCGCCATCATCAGATGCAATTCTGGTGGCGGTAACCCAAGAAACAAGCGACTGGAGGGAACCCTACATCGAGTTCCTCACCACCAAAAAGCTGCCAGCCGACGAGGTCCTAGCACGGCGAGTCGTGCGCCGGGCCTCAGCTTACGCCATCATCAACAGCGAGCTCTACAAACGCAGCACATCGGGAGTTTTCCTCCGCTGCGTCGAGCCGGAAGAGGGAAGGCGCATCCTTCATGAGATCCACTCGGGAGATTGCGGCCACCATGTCGGCGCTCGCAACCTGGTCGCCAAGGCGTTCAGGCACGGTTTTTTCTGGCTCTCTGCACATCAGGATGCAGTCGACATCGTCCGTCGGTGCATCGGGTGCCAGAAGTACGCCCGGCAGGATCACCTACCCGCCGCGGCTCTGAAGACCATCCCTCTGACATGGCCATTCGCAGTCTGGGGAATAGACATGGTGGGCAAGTTCAAAACAGCTCGGGTGGCATGACACATTTGCTCGTCGCAGTCGACAAGTTCACCAAATGGGTCGAAGTTGAACCTATCAAGAAACTCGACGGCAAGACCGCAACCAAGTTCCTCCAGAAGCTCATCTTCCGATTTGGCTACCCGCACAGCATCATCACGACAACGGCACAAATTTGCTGAAGGAGAGATGAAGGCCTTCTGCAAACAAAAAGGCATCCGTCTCGACTTGGCGTCGTCGCCCACCCGCAATCAAACGGGCAGGCGGAAAGAATGAACCAGACAGTGCTAGCCGGGATCAAGCCGCGACTTCAAGTCC
Source organism: Poa pratensis (assembly GCA_947311845.1). Lineage (NCBI taxonomy): Eukaryota > Viridiplantae > Streptophyta > Magnoliopsida > Poales > Poaceae > Poa > Poa pratensis. Next base: position 8,637,473 of record CAMZMU010000075.1, on the reverse strand, counting down.
ACTGGAGCGAACACCGGGTTGCTGGCTGGACGAGCTACCAGCCGTACTCTGGGGCATCAGAACGACTCCAAACCGTTCCACCGGCTACACGCCATTCTTCATGGTGTACGGGGCGGAAGCCGTCATGCCGACCGACCTCGAGCACGACTCGCCTCGGGTCGCCCTCTACAACGAGGAAGAAAATGAAGAAGCCCGCCTAGTCGGCGTCGACCTCCTGGAAGAAGCTCGCGAACTCGCACTCTCCAGGACGGCGATATATCAGCAAAGCCTGCGCCGCTACCACAGCCGCCGGGTTAGAAGTCGCTCTTTCCAGGAAGGCGACTTGGTTCTTCGGCTCATCCAAAAGTCGAAAGGGATGCACAAGCTCTCGGCACCATGGGAAGGACCGTTCGTCGTTAGCAAAGCGATGGGCAACGGCTCCTACCACCTCGTCGACTTGCGTGAGCCGAACAAAAGCTCCAAGTCGGAAGAGGAGACCAAGCGTCCATGGAACATCAGCCTGCTTCGCCCCTATTATACATAGTATCCATTGTAATGTGTGTAATCAATCAAGGAAATAAAGTCGATACATACCCGGCACGCTCGGGGGCTATCGTTTCGATTCAATCATGCTTTCGAGTCTTTATTCTTCCTACTCACACGTTATATGATTGATGGGTTGTCAAAGAGAGCCGGATGCCATGATGCGCGGCTCACCACTGGACCCCCTGCTCACGAAGCAAAATCACAAAATTGTTGTTTTCTCCCAAGTCGTCAGCTACCCGCACAAAGTGAAGAAGTAGTGCAGCCGGTTCAAACCTAACTTGACAATGAAGCCGCACTCGGACTTTGTCACCATGGGTACCGCGCGCGTCACGAAAAAATCACGCGAAGCACACTTGGCGAGGTCGCACGATCGACTAGCTTACAAAACAAGCGAAAAACAAACAAAGTGACGAAAGCGCACAAAAAACAAGCATGGGAGTGCCAAAACAAAGATTAATAAGCCGCAGAGGCGCACGCTGAAACGCAACCCGGCACATATCATACTTGTTTCATTACATAATATTTTTTCGCCCGCAGGCGACAAACCCTAACTACTTCAAAATAACCCCTCTTTTGAAAGCAGGGGAGCAAACTTCAAGACGGAGGAGCCGCCCGAGCAGAAGACGTCGACGCCTCGTTCGTCGCAGCCGGCGGTGGCAGAGCTGAAGCCCTTTCAAAAAGGTACTCCGACGCCGGCTCCCTGTCCGCCACCTCGCCAACAGGCACCACGTCGAAGACGAAGTCGTCGTGGTCGACCATCTTGGCAGCCCGGCAGGCGTAAGGGGCGCAGTACTCGAGCACCGGCTGCAGATCTATCTCCCGGCCGCTGCTATCGGTCGGGATGCTGGCCGTGATCTTGTCCACGTTGGTCTGCTTGTACCGGCCCCGCACAAGCCCGAGTGCAACGCACGCGCCGGCTGATGACCCACAAGTATAGGGGATCGCAACAGTCTTCAAGGGAAGTAAAACCCAAATTTATTGATTCGACACAACGGGAGACAAAGAATACTTATAAGCCTTAACAACTGAGTTGTCAATTCAGCTGCACCTGGAAAAGCACTAGTAACAGGGGTGATATGAAAGCAGCAGTAATATGAGAGCAATAGTAACAGTAACACAGCAGCAGTAACATGGAGGCAATGGCACCAGAAAATAGTTGATACTACTTCTAATGACATATAGGACCGGAGAGCAATGATGATGACAAATGGACCGGGGTTCCCAGCTATCTACACTAGTGGTAACTTCTCCAAACAAATAACAGGTGTTGGGTGAACAAATTACAGTTGGGCAATTGATAATTGTGAGGGCATGACAATGCATGCTTATGATAAGATAAAGTTTACTGTAGTATTTAATTGGGCATTACGACAAGGTACACAGACCGCTATCCAGCATGCATCTGTGCCTAAATAATCCACCTTCCGGTTAGCATCCGCACCCCTTCCAGTATTAAGTTGCAAACAACAGATTATTGCATTAAGTATTGTGTATAATGTAAACAACACATTCATCCTTAGACAAAGCATTGCTGTTTTACTCCTAGTGGCAACAACACATCTACAACCTTAGAACTTGCTGTCACTATCCCAGGTTAAATAGAGGCTGAACCCAACTATCTATCATAAATACTCCCTCTTGGAGATACAAGCAACTACTTGATCAGGGTAACCACAAGTACCGGAGAGCATGCAAGATCTTAAATAAACAATAGTATGATAATATGATGAACAATCTGATCATAATGTAACAATTCATCGGATCCCAACAAACACAACACCAATTACATCATATGGATCTCAATCATGTAAGGCAGCTCATGAGATCATTGTATTGAAGTACATGGGAAAGAGAGTACCAACTAGCTACAGCCAAAAACCCGTAGTCCATGGGGGAACTACTCACAAACCATCATGGAGTCGAAGTGGAGGCGGTGGAGTCGATGGAGATGGCTCCGGGGGTCAATCCCCGTCCTGGCAGGGTGCCAGAACAGGAACTTCTGACCCCCGAAACGAGGTCTCGCGATGGCGACGGCGCTGCGGAAGTCTTTCTGGAGTATTAGATATATCTCTAGGGTTTTCGCGTCGGGGTGACTAAATAGGCGAAGGGGCAACGTCGGTGGAGGTCCTGGGCTCCCTCCTCACCTCCCGGCGCGCCTGTGGGCCCAGCGCGCGAGCATGTGGTTTGGAGGCCGTGGGCCTCCTCCTGGCTTGTCCTTCTGGCTCCGTGTGTCCATCGGAAAATAGGAGGTTTGGCTTTTGTTTCGTCGAATTCCGAGAATATTGCCCGAACAGCTTTTCTGGAACCAAAAACAGCGGAAAACAGGAACTGGCACTGTGGCATCTTGTTAATAGGTTAGTCCCAGAAAATGTATAATAATGATATATAATGCATATAAAACATGTGACAATGATACATAAAACAAGCATGAAACATCAGAAATTATAGATACGTTGGAGACGTATCGAGCATCCCCAAGCTTAGTTCCTACTCGTCCTCGAGTAGGTAAATGATAAAAAGAAAATAATTTCTGAAGTGACATGCTACCAACATAATCTTGATCCAATAATATGTAAGGCATGTGAGCTGAGATCAAATCATTCAAAGCAAATGTCTATAGTTGATATAAGAGATAATAAAGCAAGAGTCAAACAAGCTAAAAGTTTTCATGAATTATCGCTTTAAAGACATGAAACCGTACAAGGTTCATTAAAGATGGTTTAAGTATCCAGCGTAGAAGTTCTATCCTTCAATCCAAGCATCAAGCAAATTTTCATAACACAGAAGGATTCAGCCAAGTAAACATAAACATGAACGTCATGAATCAACTGTTTCGAAGTCTACTCAACCGGTGAGCGCAAGCATTTGGTATTGGCACCAGGATGTTATGGCAAAGAGAACATTAATGGGGGTTTGGAAGGCCAATGGAAGAAAGTCTCACAAAGCTATAAGTGATCATTAGACAAGAGGAAGTCTTATAATCGAAGCTATGTAAGGAGTAGTGATTGCCATGCAACGGATGCACATAGAGCTATATGTGTATGAAAGCTCTCCAATGGAACTAGTGGGGGTGCATCCAACTTGGTTGCTCATAAAGACCTAGAGCACTTTTGAGGAAGCTCATCATTGGAATATACAACCCAAGTTCTATAGTGTAAATTCCCCACATAGTTATACTAGTAGAACATGAAAACTCTCTCACATGGAGTATAGGTGCTAAATGAGCACAAATGATAACTATGAATACTGCAGGTGCTGAAACATGAGCACAAGTGTGGATAAAGGATAGTAATGTTGCCCCTTTTTCTTTATTTTTTTTTCTTTTTTTCTTTTCTTTTCTTTTTCTGTTTCTCTTTTCGATGGCCACATAGCACTTTTCACTTTCAGGGGCAACATTCTAATATGACAACACACTTTTTGGTACATATAACTCATAACGAACAAGACATGATGTATGAAACTGTATGCCTCTGCCAGTGTAGCAGGATGTGCAATGATCTAGCGTAACATGGGTAAACCACACATCAGCTGTATAGAATCATGCAAAGCAATATATAAGTGATGAATGACAACAAGTCATGTAATGTAAATGGAAGTCGCATGGCAATATATCTCGGAACAGCTATGGAAATGCTGTGGTAGGTATGGTGGTTGTTTTGAGGAAGATGTATAGGCTTATGTGTAGGAGAACAAGAGGAAGTCCTCCCACGGGGTTGGATGTACCGGCGAAGTATGCACAACTCTCAATGTGAGCAGAAGGCAATGCACAGCACCGAAGAGGCTAGCAAATTTGGATGGTGGAAGTGCCAAAAACCGTAGCTTAACATTAGTCAAAAAGAACTCACAAGTGTATTGCAAACAACTAGCAGGTTCAACATTAAGAGCATGATTAAAATTCACTCCAAGAAGGGCCGTTCACGGCGGCACAAGTACCCCGTTAGATCCTCGACCTTCAGCACAACTTAGTTACTACGATGAACTTTTAGACATGGAAAGCTATCATGTCCAACTACACCTTCAACAATTTTAGAGTTTGTAGTACGGTACAAGCCTAAAGACAACAATCCACTAATGATTTTAACTTAATTAACCAGCAAGCTTTACCATCTAAATGCCTCAAAACGTTTGCAAAGAATCAGATTATCAAAGTTCAATGATCTACAAGATTATGCAAGTTTTTCATTATACCACTACCACATGCAAAAATTTCCGGACCAACACATCAACCAAGCAACTCTCCAAATAAATATAAGTGAAGCAAGAGAGTACTTTCTATAAAATAACTAATAGCTCTGAACAAGAGATACATGAAAACCAAGAGCTAGAAGCTAAACAGTGCGAAAATGAATACTCAACAATTATAAGTGAAGAATATGAGTATTCAAATGAAAAAGCGGAGCGTGTCTCTCTCCCAAACAAGATAGATAGGATCCGACATTGATATGATCAGAGAATTAAAATAACAAACTAAACACAAAGACGCTCCAAGAACAACACATATGATGTGACCGAATTAAAATATAGTTTCACTAGAGATGACCTGATAAGTTGATGATGAAGAAGGGGATGCCTTGGGCATCTCCAAGCTTAGATGCTTGAGTCTTCTTGAAATATGCTTGGGTGTCTGTAGCGTACCTGCACTTAAAATATGGCAAGGTACCTGTGTATAGTGCAAACCCTTGGATCGTTTCATTTGCACACACAGTTTAAGATGTAGTATCACAACAAGTATCATTATTACATCGAATGATCCAGACTTGGTAAATATTCATTACAACTTGCATAGCATATAGCTAGCTTGAAAGAGTAAAGCAGCGGAAAAAATAATCTTCATGGAGTCTCCATCATCATCATGTGCCACAGGCGAAAACATGTTGGTTGCAGACTCGAAACCCTTAACGAAACTCACTCATCGTCAGAAATTTCTGCAACAAATAAAAATTTGCAACAGAGTGGGTCAGATACCATTAAAAATGGATCTGGCAAGTGACACTATGTGGACACTTAGTGGAATAACTCTATAGCCTATATGCATATTTGGCTGGTGGAGTTCAAGGCTATTTTGCATAAAAGCCAATTTTGCCTAACACTTTGTAAAACATTTTCTTCAAAAGTTGAAGACGATATGGTATAAGACCATAGCCTCATCTACCCTTGTTCACCATCAAGTTTTACTTTCGAAATTGGAATGATGAAGCCTCCGTTGAATCCTTGATCAGCTGCTCAAATTGTCCGTAACCGGGGACACGGCTAAGTACTTAGTTTTTAACTCTGCAGAGGTTGTGCACTTTCACCATTAGACCCAACAAACCCAAACTATCCTCAAGCACTCAATTTGTGCTAAGGAAAAGGAGAGAGTTGAGACGAGACTTTTCAGAAGCATTTCCTCATCCCATGCCGCCTTGACCCGTTCCCATTCTAACCATCTACCACCACCTGTCAAGACGGGACGAGTCCACGCAACTTAATCCATCAAGTCAGAGCCCATATGACTAATGGTTGCACGGTAAGCAATCTTCACTTAGAGAAAACATTGGCCCCTTAATACCCTGGGTGGCAACCACAAGTGACCATCCCTTAGAGGTCACCCCTAAGAGATGACACTCAACCTTTCCATCATCTTTCATAACCAAGTCCACCAGGTGATAAATTACTTAGTAGAATTAAACTTTAAAGAAAACACATTTGCATAGCATCAAATAATCTACTAAGTTATCATAGGAGTTCTAGACACATCTAGTGTAAAGGTATGGTGGGTTGAGCATATAGCAATAATACTATCCAACACATGCATTTAAAGAAATACACTAGGTAATGCATATAAAAGTACTTAGGAAATTTATGGGGGTGTGCCACTTGCCTTGGCAAACAGTAGTGTAGTAGTAGCAGTTGCAACCACTTTCGTCTCTCTCCGGAATTTCTAACAAGTCAAACAAACCACAAATAAACATACAATCATAAATGCAACACTTAGAAAAATTATGATGTGCATGCGATGCAGGATGATACAAAGAGTTATGGTATGCAAGACAAGCAAATAATTAAGGAAGGAGACATAAACTAACTTAATCCAAATGGCTAAGGCAAGGTCAAGCTCAAAGTAAACTTGGTCAAACAACTTGACAAAAGTTGTAAGGCTGTTCTAAGTCTTCACAAGTTTGGTCTTCAATTAATCTTCAACCCTTTGTAGCTTCATTGTTCTTCAATGGTCTTCAATTAGCACTGTTAGGGACTTAGTCTTAAACACCTAGGATTTGTTCTATGTCCAAAGTGAGACAAATAGAAAGAAAGAAGATAGAAAGAAAAAGTAATTGGTCTTCTAATTGGCTCCTTGTAGTTTTACTTGATGTGATGACTTCATTGCGCATTTGTGGACTTGTTGATTCTGAAGACTTGCTGGTTGATCCTTAGTGAAGGTTAAGATAGTGACTTAGAAATTGTGATGAACTTCCTCTTGATTGTACTTTTCTTCTTGGAGTTGCAGTCTTGTTTTCATGGTCCTACTTTGGTTTCATTGTTTCCACTTTCTAACTTAGTGGATTTTGACTAGGAGAGTCTAACATGCATGGAGGAAAGCCATGTAATAAGTACAAAATACTACTAAGGACTTTAGCATGGCTTATGAAAATGCTCTAAGAATAAGCAAGAAAGATGATCACTTAGTCCACCATGAAGGTATAAAGATAAGTGAGAAGAATTGGAAGGAAAGACAGAAATTGTAACTGGTTTTCTTTATGAACTTGATTTCTTTCTAAGTTTTTCTTCTTGGAGTTTGGAGTTAACACCTTCTAATTCTTTAACCCACTAACTTCTAACTTAGTGGATTTTGACTAGGAGAGTCAAAAAGAGCTAACATGCATCCTCCAAAACTTCTAAGGAGGAAAGCCATGTAATAAGTACAAAATACTACTAAGGACTTTAATATGCATGCCATGCTTATGAAAATGCTCTAAGGAATTGCAAGCAAGAAAGATGATCAAAAGTATAGCTAAGGACCAAGGGTCAAACAATAAGTCAAGAATAATTTCTAAGGCAAAGTTAACAAAATAAGAGGTGCCAGATTTTCTAAGGAAAGTATGCAAAGCATAAGTTGATAATTTTTCTAAGGACAAACTTTTGTGGTAGCAAGTACTTAGAACATTTCCTAAGGGAAACAAAATAAGTTTTCAGAATGCTAAATTTTTCTAAGGAAAAGATTTAGCACTTTTAAGGTGTTGAAATTTTCTAAGGAAATTTTCCAAGGAAAAGTGTTGTCAAAATTTTATTACTCAAAATTTTTCTAAGGAAGAAATAACACTTTTGTGGGAGAGGTGAAATATTTCTAAGTTATTTTGCATCTAACATGATCATCATGACTTAGCTAAATTTCTATTCGAAATTAATGTGGAGAACAATTTTAATATAATTTACTTATTAAAATAACACCTAAAAAGCAATAAAAACAATTTACATGCAAAAACACATAAAACACTTCTACAAAAATACAGAGCAATGCTACGGCCATTATTTATACAAACAAAAATATAGCAAAATATTTTGCTCAATTATCAATTTTTATAATTAAATTATAGCCAAATATCAATTAAACCATTTTTAAAATTTATCTAAATTAATTTCGTCCAAACCTCAAATTAAGCATATAGAAAGTTTCTACACATTATTAGCTTTCCAAAATATAAATTTCATAAATTTTGGATAAGGGACTAAAAATTAATAACGAATCTAAATCCAGGGACCTATCCGTGATGCGCAGGGGCTTAAGCGTAAAGAAAACCGAAAAGATCCTCGCGCTGGAGTCCTCCGTCGACGTGGCGTCTTCTGGTTGGTGCGGAGCTGCGCTGACTGTGTTGCTGACTCGGCCGCGACGTGGCGCTCCGTGATTCGTCGATACCGGTTCGAAACGGGATCTAATCCTACGCGTTAAAACGAGATCGGACGGCTCTGGGTCGTTGACCAGAAGCGAGGGGCACGGCCGGCCGGAGAAGCTCCAGTGGCGGTGGTTCCATTGCCGGAGTTCCGCCGGAGAATGAAACAGGGACAGAGGGGAGGAGTGGGGCATACCACGGGGTGCAGGCGGGCGCGGCGGAGCTGATGACGTGGTCTCAGTTGAAGGAGGAGCTGCGTGTCGTCGATGATCGCCCGCCGGAGCTGCTTCAGCGGACGTGCTCCAAGTCGATGAAGCTCCCGTCGATCTAGAGCTCGTAAATTCCCAAAGAAAAATATTAGAAGGTGCGCCGGGATGTGAGGAAGAGATGGAGAGAAACGAGAGGTGCGGAGGGGGTCTAGGCTCACCGGAAAACACGATGGACGGCGGCGGCAATGGCGGCACGACGGGGTTCAATACGGGCAGCCCGGGGGCTTACGTGCTAGGGTTTCTTGGGGGTTTTGTAGTGCGGGGTTGGGGGATTATATAGGGGCGAGGGTACGTGTGAATCGCGATCAAATCGCACGAATTTGGTTAGGATTTGGTTAGGGTTTCGGGAAGGAAACCGTGCTCGTCACGATGAAGATGATGACGTCGTCGCTTGCCTCATGTGTGGGGCCCGTGTGGAAGTGAGAGGAGGGAGCGAGAGCGGGCCGTGGGCTGCTGTTGGGCTTCTGCGCTCTGCACCGTGCGGTAGATAGTTGCGTTTATTTTTTTTTTGTTCAAAACTTTCCCAAATCTGAAAAACTTGCATATCTTTTGATTTATAAACCCAAATGGATTCAAACCAAATTCTATAGTTTTGTAAAATCAAAACCTTTGTGTTAAAACTTTCAAAATTCATTTTCCAACTTTTCAAATTTTGAAAATTCAAAGTTTACATAAAGGTTTAATTAGACCTTTATGTTAAATCTTATAAATAGGATTTTATAAAATTCTTTTGAACTTAAATTTAAAATCCATACCAAAATATGATTTATAATATTCCATATCACTCAATAAGATAATTGTGCACTAAATCATTTTGTTGATAAAAGAGTTTGATAAATCAAAATGATTTCAAAACTCACTTTAAAATCCAAATAACTATTTTCTTTCAAAAGTAAAACTATAAAACTTGAAAATAGAGAATAGGTAAGTAATAAAATAATTCTTAATACATACAAACAAAACTTAGCCAAACACACTTTTTCAAATAGAGATCATTTTGATTTCCAAACTAGGTTTTTAATAAACAATATGACACTTAATGTCAAATTTAAAAATAGGTTTTAAAACAATCAAAGGTGGCTTATGTAAAACTTAAATACCACAAGATAAGCATTTGCAAATATTTATATTTCAACAGATACAAACAATCACAAGCAACATTAAAAGAACAATACATAAAGTCACAAGAAAGGTGGAGCATTCTTTGCTCTACTAATATATTTTGTTAAATATGTTTTCAAGTGGAATTATTATTCTCACTTTTAAAATATCCAAATGCAAACAATGCTATATGATGATGAATGTATGCATGAATTTTCTTTTCAAAGCAAAATACATAATAGTTTTAAAAAGTTTTAAATTTTTCTGATTTTTCAACTTTTTGAAAGCTAGGGATGTTACACCCACGGGGGCATCCCCAAGCTTAGGCTCTTTACTCTTCTTGATCACAATATCATCCTTCTCTCTTGATCCTTGAAAACTTCTGCCACACCAAACTTCTCATAAACTTCATTAGAGGGGTTAGTACTCAAAAACATTAATCCACTTTTGGTTCTGTAGTGACACATTGCAATACTCAATAAAACATTAGCTACAGCCCTCCACGTCTAGAAAGCCTTACTTAAAGTCCACAAGAGACAATGCAAAAAACAGAGACAGAATCTTCCAAAACAGAACAGCCAGTAAAGACGAATTTTTTCGAGGTACTTCCGTTGCTCAAATCGGAAAGAGTGAAATTAATGAAAGATGCGTACATATCTGAGGAAAATGCGTGATTTTTTATAGAATTTTTCGATTTTTCTCCAGGGAGAAAATCTCAAATTTGTGACAGCTAAAAATCTGTCCCTGCGCAGAAATCCAAATCTAGCATCATCTAATCATTAAAGACTCTTCTTGGCACAACAATGCAATAAAATAAAGATACAAAGGAGTTGTTACAGAAGTAAGCAAGCTCCTTGACTCAAAAAGCAAAAGAAAAATTACAGAAATAACACATGGGTTGTCTCCCAAGAGCGCTTTTCTTTAATGCCTTTTAGCTAGGCTTGATAGTTTTAATGATGCTCTCATGAAAATAGAAAATGAAGCAAAAGGAGCATCAAGAAGCAAATTCAAAACACATTTAAGTCTAACCCACTTCCTATGCATAGGAAACTTGTACACAAATAAATTCATATAGAACAAAGTGACAAGCATAGGAAGATAAAACAAGAGTAACTTCAAAAGTTTCAGCATATAGAGAGGTGTTTTAGTACCACGAAATTTTCTACAACCATATTTTCCTCTCTCATAGTAATTTTTAGTAGCATCATGAATAAACTCAACAATATAACTATCACACAAAGCATGCTTTTCATGATCTACAAACACATAATTTTTATCAAGCTCATAAGTAGTGGGATTTAAAATTTCGAACCCACATGTAACAATTTTATAACAAGATGATTGATCACTCTCAACATATATGGGACGCCTAGATAAAGTCAAGACCTCTCCAATCCCGTTTTCATTAGTGGTACAGTCAATATTATCAAGTAACATAGGACCATCATCTAGAGCTTTATCATAAACATTTTCTAAGCAAAACTCTTTAGTACCATGCATTTCGATATCAGCCACAAATAAAGGATTATCATAAGATTTATCAAAATAGCATGGATTATCATATATAACAGTAGCATAATTATTCTCACAAGTTTTACTTATAGGAAAAATTTCAAGAGAATCAACAGGAACATAATATTCATCCTCCTTGGGTAAGCATGGAGGGCAATCAAATAGTGTAAGAGATGAAGAGTTACTCTCATTAGAAGGTAGGCATGGGTAGCTAATCCATTCTTCCTCCTTTTGTTCATCACTCTCCTCCTCTTTTTCATCTAATGAGCTTTCAGGTTCAGCAATTTCTTCTTCCACAGGTTCCTGCAAATTGTGAGTGCATTCTTGTGCATTAATGAGTCTCTCTTTGTAATCAACGATATAAGGATTATTGCTGTAATGTTCTATGCAATAATCAAGGATAGAAGAGACATAATCTTTAAGGTCCTTACAAGCAATACAAGTTTCATAATTTTTAGCCATGAAGGATCCTATCTCAGAAGCTCCCATAAATAAAACAAATTGTTCTACTTCTTCGAACCCAAGATGAATATAGTTATTCCAATGATAGTTCACAATTAAAACTTCTTCACTAAAGCCACATTGGAATTTAAGATGTTTAGTATCCTGTTTAGAGCAACAGTTTATATCATGGCGTTTAAGCAAGATATTAGCAATTGTATTCAACTTTTCTAACACAGCACTCATGACTTCACCCTTTTTTGATTCTCTATACTTCATATATAATTCTATAAGCTCCGTATAGGTTGTGGGATCTTCCATAACAACAGTTTTTAGTTTTTCGGTTTTTCAAATTTTTATGGATTTTTGAATTTATAAGAAAAATAAAACAATACAAAAATAAACTAAGCAAAACAAAACTAAACAAAAATAAACTAAGCACAAATAAACTAAGCAAAAATAAACTAGACACAAGTAAACTAGACAAGACAAAATAAAATAAAAACAGAGAGAGAGGTTGAGTGTACTCCCCAGGTGAACTTATGAGTAGAGCTATGCTCCCCGGCAACGGCGCCAGAAAATAGTCTTGATAACCCACAAGTATAGGGGATCGCAACAGTCTTCGAGGGAAGTAAAACCCAAATTTATTGATTCGACACAAGGGGAGACAAAGAATACTTATAAGCCTTAACAACTGAGTTGTCAATTCAGCTGCACCTGGAAAAGCACTAGTAACAGGGGTGATGTGAAAGCAGCAGTAATATGAGAGCAATAGTAACAGTAACACAGCAGCAGTAACACGGAGGCAATGGCACCAGAAAATAGTTGATACTACTTCTAATGACATATAGGACCGGAGAGCAATGATGATGACAAATGGACCGGGGTTCCCAGCTATCTACACTAGTGGTAACTTCTCCAAACAAATAACAGGTGTTGGGTGAACAAATTACAGTTGGGCAATTGATAATTGTGAGGGCATGACAATGCATGCTTATGATAAGATAAAGTTTACTGTAGTATTTAATTGGGCATTACGACAAGGTACACAGACCGCTATCCAGCATGCATCTGTGCCTAAATAATCCACCTTCCGGTTAGCATCCGCACCCCTTCCAGTATTAAGTTGCAAACAACAGATTATTGCATTAAGTATTGTGCATAATGTAAACAACACATTCATCCTTAGACAAAGCATTGCTGTTTTACCCCTAGTGGCAACAACACATCTACAACCTTAGAACTTGCTGTCACTATCCCAGGTTAAATAGAGGCTGAACCCAACTATCTAGCATAAATACTCCCTCTTGGAGATACAAGCAACTACTTGATCAGGGTAACCACAAGTACCGGAGAGCATGCAAGATCTTAAATAAACAATAGTATGATAATATGATGAACAATCTGATCATAATGTAACAATTCATCGGATCCCAACAAACAAACACCAATTACATCATATGGATCTCAATCATGTAAGGCAGCTCATGAGATCATTGTATTGAAGTACATGGGAGAGAGAGTACCAACTAGCTACAGCCAAGAACCCGTAGTCCATGGGGGAACTACTCACAAACCATCATGGAGTCGAAGTGGAGGCGGTGGAGTCGATGGAGATGGCTCCGGGGGTCAATCCCCGTCCTGGCAGGGTGCCAGAACAGGAACTTCTGACCCCCGAAACGAGGTCTCGCGATGGCGACGGCGCTGCGGAAGTCTTTCTGGAGTATTAGATATATCTCTAGGGTTTTCGCGTCGGGGTGACTAAATAGGCGAAGGGGCAACGTCGGTGGAGGTCCTGGGCTCCCTCCTCACCTCCCGGCGCGCCTGGGGCCCAGCCGCGCGAGCATGTGGTTTGGAGGCCGTGGGCCTCCCCTGGCTTGTCCTTCTGGCTCCGTGTGTCCCTCGGAAAAATAGGAGGTTTGGCTTTTGTTTCGTCGAATTCCGAGAATATTGCCCGAACAGCTTTTCTGGAACCAAAAACAGTAGAAAACAGGAACTGGCACTGTGGCATCTTGTTAATAGGTTAGTCCCAGAAAATGTATAATAATGATATATAATGCATATAAAACATGTGACAATGATACATAAAACAAGCATGAAACATCAGAAATTATAGATACGTTGGAGACGTATCACCGGCTCGGGCGGACGACTCCCGCACCCAGGTGATCACCTGGGGCATCAGCTCCAGAACCCGCAAGACCTTGCAGACGGGTGTGGGGACACCTTCCTTGGGCGACAGCATCTGGACGACCTTGCTGGCCAAGCCGTGAACGTCACGGGCGAAGACACCGAGCCGGTGGACGTGCTCCGCAGACGTCAGGCCAGTCGTCTCCTCGCCTGTTCAACAGAACAAAAATCAGCAACAATGCCACAAGTCAAGCAGGCACAAACCGTGACAAGTCGCATGGAAGCTTTACCCAGATGCCAACGGCGAGGCTGGCAAGCCGCTCGGTCAGCTCCTTCATCTCGCGCTCGGCCTCGATGGACTTGCGCTCGAGCTTCTCGAGGTCCTCGCCGTACCCCTTGGTCGCCTGGGTGAGGGCGGCGTCCGCCTCCTCCTTCTGCTTGCTGAGCCGCTCGCAGGATTCCTGCACCGCGGCAAACGCCTGCGTGTGTCGGCTCTCCTGCGTGGCCAGCAGTTGCTGGTGCTCAGCGACGGAGATGAAGCCGTCGCGCGCCTTCTTCAGCTCCTCCTGCAGGCGGCGGGTCTCCTGCTGTTCGGCTTCGAGGAGCCAGGACAGCTCCTGCAGTACACAAGACAGTGATCAATCAGGAAGAGGCATGGGGGCTACGCCACGGGTTACCTCTACACCAACATTTGCTAACCCGGGGGCTAGCCCCAACAAAAAAAACAAAATACGCCGAGTCAGGAACTCGGGGGCTACGTCCCGAGTGGCATATGCATCTACACCCGCCACCGGCCTGCCTCTACTTCGACATTGGCAAACCGGGGACTACGCTATTCGCCAAACATCGCATCCAGAAGACTATGAAGACCCAAGCCGCTTTCTACGAACACGACTCGGGCCTTGGGGGCTACATATACGCTACGGACGCAACAGGTGCGATAAAGAATCTACGTACCTGGTGCGCATCCATCGCTGTTTGGATGGCGGCTCGGAAGTCAGGCCTGGGAGCAGATGCACCCGGGACAGAGCTCGGGGGCTGGGCAGTCAGCTCACCCGATGAGGAAGCCGTCGCGGCGGCGCGAGTCGCTGTCACCATCAGCGCCGTCTCTGGCACAGGCGTGGCGTCCCCTGTGCCAGCCGGCACGGTGTCATCAATAGTGGCCCCCTCGGGTCGAGGGGGCACAATAACTTCGTCGCCTCCGCCGGCGGAAGGCGGAGGAGTCGGCGCTCTCGCAGTCGGCTCCGTGACGTGCGCGGCGGGCCCCGCCAGCTGGGAGTCGCTCTCCAGCGCGTCCTCCATGTCACTGAGGGACGCGTCCTCAGCCCTGCGACACTCGCACGGGTCAAACTCAAGATAGCGCTTCCAACGGAACTTCGGATGAGGATCAGCAGCAGACCTGTCACCCGCAGGTGGGAGAGTCGAGGTCCGAACCCCTCGGAAGCGAGGCGCAGGAGGCGAGTCGGCGCGGGCCCTCGCAGGGATGTCCCGCAAGGCCTTCTGCCTCCGCTCGGCAACGACGGTGCGCTGCACGGCAGCCCCCGCCGATCGCTCCGGTGGCGGCGGCGTCGAGTTCGCCGACTTGGAGCGCTTGGAGTTGGGCCCGGCGTCCTCAGCCGCAGGCCTACGCCTCCGCCGGATGCGGAGCGGTTGATCATCTTCATCATCATCTTCAGCAGGCGCCGGGTTCTTGGACCCGGCGCGTTCTTCTCTTCCTTCTTCTCCTTCCTCCTCATCCTCAGACAGGATGGGGATCGGTTGGTGGGAGGAGAAGGCGGCCTCGTTGGCCATGGTGGCGCTGTCGGCTTCGTCGTCGGAGTCGCGCTCGACAACGTCGTTGGGGCCGGCGAGCACCGTGGGAGCGTCTCCGCGGGTCGGAGGCAGCCCAACAAGCGATCGGAACTCCTGAATTCGACGAGCAGGAAGGATCGGTATAAAAAGACCAAGAAAAGGAAAGTACTTCGAATCGTCAAGCAAAGGGACTCACCTCAGGAGCCGGATGCTTGGCGGAGAAGGCCTCCAAGCCGCCCACGATCCACTCGGGAGCCGGGTGGACCGTGATACGCTTCATCCGCAGCGTGAATTGCTCTACCGACTCGAACAATGTCGGGTCATGGCGCTGCGGGTCCTTCGTCCCCGTGTACTCGCAGATCAGCGAGGGCCGGTGCTGCAGAGGCGCGATCTTCCTCTTCACCCAGGTGGCGATGAGGTTCAGACCCGTCAGCCCCCCTTTCTTCAGCTCCTGGAGTCGCGCCATCAGCCGGCGCACCATGGGCAAGTCGGCGTCGCGCGGTAGCTCTTGAAGATTGTGTGGCCGGCTCGGCGATGGCGAGAAGCAAGGAATCCCGATCTCGCCGTCAGGCACCGGCTCCCGCATGTAGAAGCCCGACTTTCTCCAATACACTTTGGAGGGGAGGCCGAGATCCAGGTAGTCGACGTCGCCGCGGACTTGGAAGTTGAGGCCGCCGCAAGGCGACATGTCACCACCCTTCCCCAGCTTGCCGTGGAAGATCCACAGCCACAGCGGGAAGAACGGGGCGCACCCAAAGTAACCCTCGCACAGGGTAACGAAGCAGGCGAGGTGGAGGATCGAGTTGGGCATCAGGTCATGTACCTGTAGCCCGTAGAAGTCAAGGAAGCGCCGGAAGAACTCCGACGTGGGAAAGCCCAGCCCGCGCTCGAGGAACGCGAGGAAGGCGACGAACTCGCCTGGCGACGGCCACGGGCGTGGATCCGCGGAGGCGATGCGCCACCGACGCTCCGACGCCAGCGGCAACAACCCTCGTTGGCGGCTTGCTCCAGCGCCTGCGTCGTCACCGACGACCTCTCCCACTTGTTCTTGGGCGCCACCATCTTGGCCGGAAGAGAGGGGGAGGAGCAGGAATGACCAATGGCTGCGGTGGCGGTACGGCGAAGAGCTCGGGCGCGAACTGTTTGGAAGGGAAACGGCGAGCGCGAGGAAGAAGAGGAGAGTGAACTCACCAGCCGCGCTCCCTTGCCGCTTTAATAGGCACAGTGAGTGGAGCCGTTACCGCAGTAAATGGCGCCGCCCACGTCGTCCACTATCGCCACGTCGCGCGACGCCTCGGTTCCCACGCGACGCCTCGGTTTCCACGGAAGCGTGCCGAAAAATGCGGCTTAGATTTGGCCATGTCGCCCTGTCACGACGTTTTGGACCGATGGATCCGGCGCGTGCGGGTCAAAAGACATCATCATTACCCTTGCTCCATCCCGAGGTGGAGGCAGTCGATGCGCCGTCAAGTCCCATCAGTCGACTCGGCGTCAGACAGACAAACACTACAGGACAAGCGGTCAAAGATGCCGTGACGTCAGGCGGAGAAGACGAGGGGACAACCCGCACAGAGGCGAGTCGGAATGGCAAACGTCCCGACGGGCACAAGCCGGCATCAAACAAAAACTTGAGTTAGACCGGACGTTAAAAGCCAAAATCCACCACTCCGAGCCGTTGTTTTCTTTTTCTCTGTTTCAGGAGTTCGTTCAGCGACACGACCCGGCAGTTCGCAAGACGAAGACCAAGCCGGAGACGAGTCCCTGACGAACTCGGGGGCTAATGATGGGGGGATGCCCAACCGGGTAGGCCCAGGACCCCGAGTCGGCCTTCAAGGCCGGGTGGCCCAAAGCCCACCCGGTGTACATCTTCCAAGATACCGGGTCCCCGAGGATCCCGGTATGACGGCTCGGGGAGGCGGCAGCAGATATCTTCGAATCAGTCTGCGATTGTGTATCCCGAAGAGTGCGCTCCACGAAGCCGCACTTGTAGGCAGGATAGTTAGCGCCGCCAGCAGAACCCGTCATTCCCTGTAAACCCTAGCCGGCTCCCTATATAAAGCCGGCAAGGAGCAACCCTAGAGGCAGACTCATCTCATTCCATAGCCTCCGGAGCACCCGCAAGCTCTGGTGCGCACACCATTGTACACCCCATTCAGATCCAAATACATACAAGCAGGAGTAGGTCTTTACCTCATACAGAGGGGCCGAACCTGGGTAAACTCTGCGTGTGCTACCCCTCTGTGAATCCTACGTCGCCTGGCTCACACCCAAGTTAAGCCACCCCGTATGGCATCTGCCGTGATTACCCCACGACAAGGGTGGTCGGACATAAGGGGACGGTGAGATCGGCGACAATGACATAAGAGCGTAATGTCGAAGGTCTCCGAATTCTGTGGTGTGACAACACACGGCTCATGGATACACGCGCTTCGACAGCGATGTCGCGGGGTTGACTCAAGACGGGCAAAGTGGATAACTTGAAATCAACGGGCACAAAGTAGCATGGCCAGCTACGCAGTCCTATAAAAAGTGGAGATGGGTTCTGATAAAAGATTCTACTCGGCTGATGGAGAGGCAAAACTAGCAGATAGTCGAAACATGATTCAATGAAAAAGAGAGTGACACGTTGTTTGGACCGGAACTCAGTGGTTCAAGGGATATGTGAACTCGGCATCAGTCGGGTATGACCGATGGTTTTCAACAGTGGGGCTTAAGGTGGTGTGGGTTCTCAACATAGAAGACTTGGCGAGACTATAGATGAGCACGACGACAAACGAGAAGACTGGCAGTTGGACATGCGGCCATCTTAGTGTGGGCGTGAGCAGTATTGGCGAGTAACATGTTCATATTGGTGACTTTCTATCAAGACTGGAAGATGGACGAGAGATGACCATGGAAAGTGGTGAGCTAAATGTGAATGTGACCTAAGATGTTTGAAGTCAACGACGAAATAATTCCAAGTTCTCACACATGCAGTCAATAATACCAAGGATGATGACTTTAGTTAACTCTTATGTTTGGAACCTAATATGTGAGTTGTTCACTTTCTTGTCGATTAAGGATGAGGCTACCAGAGTCACGATACAAAGGTTTTGTCGGATATGGTAACTTTCTGATCGACGGGTGTTGAACGGATACTCCGAAAAGTTGGGGGCACAAAACAGAGTGTAGAAAAACTATGTTCACATGTGAGTTAAATGTAATGAAACAAAAAGGGACGCAGGTGGAGTCATGCATCAATTAGATAGTAGAAGAGCTTATGAATAATGGTTCAATTACAAGTACCATGAGACTCCATGCGGCTTCAAGTGGTGAAAGACATATTCGATAAGGTGAAGTTTGTTGAATATATGTAGGTATTTGGTTATATTTGAACTTGTAGTTACGTGTTACCTTAGATGTTGTAGCCGGACATGTGTAACCTGTGACTAATATATAAACCGCACCGTGGATAGCAAAAATAAGCTAGATGCAAATTGATAGGTTAGACACGCGATTACAGGAGGACGGTCAGGTGTCCGAGACATGGTTGTTCGGATTGGCGTGACATGATGATGATGATGATGATGATGATGATGATGATTGTGATGTGTTTCTTGGCCTCGTGGGCTTGTTTTCGGTTGTACTATGTTGATTAGTATATGGGGGAGGAACGTCCGTTAAGCATGCCCCAGAGAGTGGACAAGATTGTTGAACCTCGTTAACAAATCTTGGTGTCATTTATATGATTGTTTGTCCTCGTACTATCGACATGCGCCTCCGACATTACTACTGCCGTCGATTTTGCAGGATAAGAAAAGACTGGAGCATGAGCTAGTGTATGGTCATGTGAATAACGTGTAAAATATGATTTTTTTTCTTGATTTATAAACATTATCATTTATGTGATTCCTGGTCAACATAAAGTTGAAACTCTGATAAGAATTTTTAGCCTTATTTTCTTGTCGATCTCATTAAACCAATTTCTAAACATTTTAAACGATATTTCTTGATGCGGAAGATTATAAGTGATGTAAACAATGTTTCCTACAAGACGCGCAAGAGTAGATGCTCAACCGTCTCCTCTGAAAGCACATTTCTCATACTCATTGCAATTTCTTTAAGTCAAATTATGCTTCGGTAAGAAGACTTTCCTATTTAGAAACCACATGAAAATCTTTACCGTAAGTGGTATTGTAAGTTTTCATAAATATTCCAACAAGGCAGGCCTCTTGCCTTGTTTCAGAAAAATAATTTTCAAAAGGTGTGTATATTAATTAGATGTCCTTAAAGCAGAACTGATGATGTGAAGGTAGCCTTCGTGGCTAGGGAAGAAACTTATCGTGTTTTTGTATCTCCTTTTAGACACCATGCCACTATGGTCATGCTTTACCTAAAGCTGGTCAGGTAGCATTCGTGGCTAGTGATCCCAAGTACTGGTATCGAACTAGCCACCATATCGCACAGATTGTTTCTTCCGACAAGTAAGTAGTGCAACCCAATGTGTCGAACAAACATCGATCTTAGGAGAAAGGGAGTACGCGAGAAGGCAGGATGGGTGCGATGTTCGATTTTGAGTTTGAGGGAGGCTGCTTTGTTGAGTTGTAAAGTGACGTGCATAACTGCATAAGAACCAAGTACAGTCACTCAGTTCTTGATCAAATCATTCTTGTCCGAGCAAACAAGAACCCACCACGTACGAACTTAGTCACTTCCTCCGGAAACAAAACGAACAATCATCGTCGTCGATGCATTGGATCTCCAGCTGCTGTGTAGATCTAGTCGGTGCAAGATGTGCAACTTTCTCGAGTGATGCTCTCCGTTCAAGTCAGAGCTGTCTTTTCCTCGAAACCGTGGGTTGACTCTTTGGCATGGGTCGACATGGATTTCCGGCGGTGCTTGCGACGAGGGGTTCGTTGATGGTCGCAGAAGGTGAAGTCGGAGTCGCTGACTCGTGGAGGTGTGATGACGATGACGCCGGATTGCAACCTCGACGATGGTCTCTCTTCTCGGCGGCGTGTGTGCTCCTTGTGGGTGGCCAGGTTGGCCGGATGCACAATATGGTCATGTTCCACGACGACATTGGTGCATTGCTTCTGTAACGGTTTTAGGCCGGTTCCTCGCTAATGAACCGGTCAATTCCCCTGCTTTTTAAAATAAATGAGGCAAATTGGCTGTTTTGTTCAAAAAACAACCTCCAAGGCGGTGGCCGATATTGAGCACGCAGACAATCTAGGTGCATATCAATCAATCTAGGTGCAATGAGCACGCATACAATGGTACACGGAGACAATAGAAGAACGGAATTGTTTTGCATCCCACACTTTGTGTCCGACGCTTGTACGACGCCAACATCCAACGGACCAGCCTAATTACCTCACGCAATCAAACGCAACCAAACGCAATCAAAGGGCCGGCAGAAACCGTCGGACAAACGTCGGACAGGAACTGTCGTATGCTAGAAGAATTGAGAACAAGCAAGAGCGCACCCCCGGGCGCCCAGGGGGGCTATCCACGTGTCACTCTTATTTTGTCCTTTTCGAGAACGATAGGAACGTGGAGCTCGCGGGCTGGGCGCTGGTTTTGCCTCGCTGTACTCCTCATCTATTTGTACTTCACCGGTTTGTACTGCATCCATTTGTACTGCACATCCTTTTCTCGTCGGTTGGACTAGCACGCACGCCATCCCACCCAAGATCTCTTGCGCTGCCGCTCTCCCTCGCCACCCCTTCCTCCCTCTCGCCTTACAGGACGGGGCTTGCCTGTGCCGCCCGTGTGCGACCATCCGTGCGGCCTGCACGCACGGAGTCATCGAACGGCTCTGCCTCCCGCACCCCCACCTCTGGGCTCTGGCTGATTCCTTCCGGAAAAAAAATTACCCGTCCGTAATTCCGTATGACTTAGGATAACGCAAAATAGCAGAAATGATCACATCGCGCGGGAACACATCCAGAAAATACACCGGTGAGCGCCAGAAACCAATCTGCCGCTAATGGAAACAGAGCAATAGGGAGCTAGAAGCGCAGCAATCAACCCATGCAAATTCTCCTCCAATTTAAAAGATACAGGCGACAGTCAGTACAAGTCGGTGATGGCTTCTTCAAGTAATCATGGGCATGATGGCGATGAATCTCACACACATACAACAAGAAATCTGACCTATTCTTTGATGAATCATAGTCAAATTTTGTAATTTCTTCATTTTGGATCGGCAGTGGGAATTCTTCCAATCCTGTTATCCCCTTCCTTTGATGTTCTTCGTCAGGCATGCCATGAGCGGATCAAGCTACATGTACAGGAACTCCTTGCAGGATTGAATTTCTGGGAACATCTGAATGCACAAGCTGTCAAGCTCCGTCGTGTGCGCCATCTCCTCGGCCGGAGGAGAGGCCACCACGGCCCCGTGGAGCCTCGTTACCTCCTTGCCGTCGCGGGGACACCGGATACTAGAACCACCGCTGAGCCCGCTCGGCCCTCGTCCAGCTTCACGCGCCAGCCATCATCCGCAAGGGCACGTGGTTGCCGGAAACGGTCCGGCGGCGGATGAGCAGAGCCGCGCTCGCGCTCGTCCAGGTCAAGGCTTCACGGCGCTGACCCCGATGTCGCGAGCGGCGAGATCCGTCGCGGGATGGGGTTGGAAGTCGGAGGAACGCGAGTACGGCGGCCGGAGGTGTCGCCGGCGGCACAGCTTCGCGGCTTCGGTCCAGCTTGAGTTCAGTCAGGGGATAAATACAGAGGCGAAGAGAAACACCAGTACAGGCGGAGGATACGGATCATTTGAACGGTTTGTATTTGTGCTTCTAATTTTTTCCGGAAGGATTCAGCCGGAGCCGTTCGATGACTTTCGCGCGTGCAGGCCGCACGGATGGTCGCACGCGGGCGGCACACACAACAGGACAATGGCGGCGGCGGCGGTTCAAATCCCTCGTTTTGTGCGGACAGAAAAAGGCCTGGAGGACATGGCAGCCGATGAGGAAGGGCGCACGGAGCAGGACGGGAAAGAAGAGCCGAGTCTGCGTGAAGTGGGGGCGCTGGCGGTTCAGGTTTGTCTTTGACAAGCTGCGCAGCGGGAGTGATGACGAGAGGCAGAGGGTTTCGTCGGCTGGAGGCCACTGTGGCCACGGCCGTCCAAATTGCTTCCTGACCTGCGTGCGAGGAACGCATCGGCATCGCTGGTGAGGAAACCATTTTCCATTCAGATGTTCCTCGTTCTTTCCTCTCTTATTCTCCTTCAATTTCAATTTTCAAGTACTTCCCTCAGCGGCCTGGTGGTTATGATTATGAGCGACGGCGAGAGGTGACAAAGTGCGATCTCTGCTTGGTGAATGGCAAAGCAATTACCTACTTCGACTTGGGCTTCCATTGAGCCAATGACAAGAACAGAGGTGACTTGCTAATCCGTGGCTCGTACATATCATTCTTTGTCACTTCTCTTTACCTGAATGCTCTAAATTTCAGATTCCAGCATGTAGATATGGTACGCCTACTTTCTTCCCTTGGGCTAGGCATGTGGTCTTCAGGTTTGCATCTTCTCCATGCTTCCCCCAAATCCTCTCTGAATCTTGATGTTTCCCTCCCGGTTTACTTCTAAATCTGTTGTCCTTGAATGCCATATGCAGTGAAGATTCACAACTTTTGTTGTGTAGCGGTTGCACACGCCCGACACACACAACAAGAGGGTTTTTTATCACTCCCTGGGAGATTTGGCAACAGAGTTTCAAGCTCAATCATGGTAATAATAATTGATTCTTTGTGGAAAATCCCTGCATCATTCCAATCGTATTTTCTTGGCCAGTGTTGGGTTACAAAACCGGATGTACCATCTGTATGCATTTTTTTGTTTGCAGTTGGTAAATGGATTATATAAAGGACTCATGATGGCACTTCTGCCTTTCTTTCTATATGACACATGTTTTCGGCTATGATATTAGTATATATTCTTGTTGCAAAATTGTGTTTCACAGTATTATGTCAGCTCTTTATTTCTCGCAGGGTCTTGGATCATGCTATGTTGATATCATTATTTTTAATAATGAGGTGTTTGTTCCAGTCTGGTGCTCAGGCGGATGAATGGAAGAATCCTAACGGTATTTACTGTTCTTTTCTATTCCAGTTTTATCTTTTGTCTACTTGTTCGTAATTACGTAATACCATATTATTACATGTATTTCAGGCCAAACTCCTGTTTCACCAAGGACATCTCCTTTCTGAAATATATTGGGTATGTCCCCAGGAGACTTTCATCTTCCCATAATGTTTGCTGATCAATTTTAACATACATCATATGAAGAAGCATTAACAGGAGAGCCACGTTGCTACAATCAGTTCAAATAGCATTACTTGCTACTGTTGTTTGGCAATATATATGCATCTAATAATGATCTGCACTGCCATATCTTGTTAGGTTGTTGTACTAGCATTGTCAAGTGAAAATGGTAGATCCACTTCTAGAGTGATAGGACCAATCATAATGCATGTAAGTCGACCTGTGTGTTAAGTTAAGATTTTGTCAGCTTTGCACCGATGTATATACTTGGCATGGTGTAGCAGTTATTTGTTTATGGCATGATAAATTGTGATCAGCATGTGTACGCATCCATTTCTGTTAGATGGCCATTACTTTTGAATAGAAGGTAGGTGAAAACGAAACCATGTGTTGTCTATTATATGCTGGTAACTCTTAATAGTAGTGGCATCTAATTTCCCTGTATATAAATAAATATCAGTTTTAAGAAAATGATATTGTGCAAGAGTATAGGACTGTAGACAGGTAAACCTGCATATTGTAGTATGGATTCGTGATGATCATTCAGATAGTTCTAGAGAGGTACGTGTTACTGGGTATAGTGCTGTCCCTGTCTTAATGTGATGCACTCGCAAGGTCATTGATGTTAGTCTTCGTGTTTGCATAATTTTTAGGACATGTTAGTGAAGGTGCAGATCCAGTGGACCACTTTTTGTGTAGGCAGGTGAGACCATTATTGTCAGTGTCGTGGATACCATATCATAAGAAAATTGATACTACCATTGTTATATTGCGCTTCTGTCTTGCGCGATCCTGTTTTCTTCTAGCCATTGTGTGTGCCTTCTATTTTAGCGACTCTTTGTGTTGCGGTCTTGCACTATGGTTATTAGATTGCCACTATTTATAATTCGGTAACACATTTTCTTGGGTTTGCTTAACCCCCCTAATTTTGCAGACAATTGTTTACTGAGTCTCGTCTTTTGGATGCAGAGGGTGAAATCAAGGTGAATTTTCTTAATCTTGTCAGGATTCTTCTGTTAGAGATGGTACATTTAGTGTGGTTTCTTGGGATATCTTGGTGTTGAAACTTGACAGTCGTTATTCATCAGGGTACTTGAAATCCCAAAGTAAGAAGAACCTGTGAAACCAATCTGGAGAATATGATAAACCAAAACACTTGCAATGATCAGTATAACCTTACACTACTCTTTTTTTTGCGAAACTAACATGCACTACTCTGTCACCAAACATATGAACATGTTCATCTCACTACATGGACAGTGCAGTCTACTGTTATGTGCACTTTTGCCTTACAAAATATGCAACAAATAATGAACTAATATCGTAACTTGTTGGCAGTTTGGCACTCTGTTCTTGGTCACTGAGCTGTAATAGTATCTTACAATGTTATCTTTGTTCAGTAGCAAAAATCTGAATCCCGATACTACACCAAGTCTTGCAGTACAATCACTATCCCCTGGAAGATTATGAGAGACCCAGAAGTTTAGGTGACAGCCTTTTATCCCCAGGAAGATTATGAGAGACCCGGAAGTTTAGGTGATAGCCTCCCAGATGCGATAGTACTGCAGGTACAGTTTGATTTTTATTCTATGTACCGCTGCATTAGCTTCCCTTATTTCCTCATGTATGTTTAAACTGACTGCAGTTGGTTTATGTACGGGTGTGTCGCTTACATGGGATTTATGGATGAAAGATTTTAATTTCGATAAATTTTATGGTCATACCTACTTTTTGTATTCTGTCATCACAATCATGGGTGAGCAGTACTCTGTCAGACACTGGTCCTGGAGTAGAGTATCTACATACACTGCTTCGCTGAAGTTTGCGAGGAGGGTTTACTTCCATCCTTTTCCAGTCATAACTCATAATTGAACTAAGTTTCTGCAATTTGCATTAACTTCATGGATTTAAATTATAGGCTTGTTCTTGTGATCTGACTGTTTAAATGTCTGTTGCAGATAGGTAGCTTCTTTCTGTGTGGAGTTGGGAAGTAGGCAATGGCTATTTTATGTTCGCATTTCATGGGCGTGGTTGCACCATTGAGACCATCTGACATGAACTGATCAGACATACAGATTTAGTGCTTCTACGAATAGGTGTGCTCTGTCTCAGAATAGTGCTCAAATGTACATTTTCATTCATCCATTTCGTTGTTTTCATGTCCAGTTTGATCTTTGTTAATGAAACAATGTGATTCCATGTTTTGTGTGGTTTCTTGGGGTAACAAGATAAAAGGATGGATTAATGTCTGGTTACGTCCTGACTTATGTGTGCTAATGTTGCATATGAGCGGTATGGTGGAACTTTGTATGTAAGCTAGCTTTGCTTTATAAACAAGGGAAAACCATAGAAAGTTGAAAATAAATTTGGCAGTTGAAATCACTTGCAATGGATGAATGGCAGGATGGCTCGATGCATGTCAAATATTGGGCCACACTTGACCTACGAGGAGCCAGTCGAAGGAGAAAATGCGCTGATGTAGCGTGAGTGGCTCTGGTGGCAATCTGCGCGGATGCGGAGGCAGCGCTGGTAAAAGACGCCGATATGTGATATACGAATTGATTGGATGGAGATGAAATTGAGATTAGCCCATGTTTGAACCCTAATTGGGCCGCCACTGAACGGTGAGGAGGCGCCCCGAGGGGCGCCCCAGCCTCTAGTGTATATGGAATGGTTCAGTCTGGCATATCAATCTAGGTGCAATGACCACGGATGTCTTCAGGCGGCAGGGGTTGCTAGCCAGCTGGCCGATATGTAGGCATGTAGAGGTCCAATCTCCGGCGGATAAGTCAAGGTTGTCTGATGACCTGTCAAGAAGTTAACGGTGACAACTTGGGAAGCTTGAAACGAGCCATCGTCATCAACGATGTATGTGGTGCGGCGGTAGCGAACGCTTGGTTGCAACCTGGGAATAGCTAATTGTTGCCGATTCTGTCTGCATGTAGCATTGATGCGTCGTTGTCTCCATCGAGATTAAATATGAAGAGACAAGCTTGTACACTGTTGTTCAGGGAGTGCCGGAACAAGATGAAGATAAATATATCATTGTCCACATGGAACACGTGATGGCCTCGGTCATTCCGAGGTGACAACATTGTAGTCTTAGAAAGTTAGAAGCGAGACTAGGGAACTACTTTACATTGATTTTTCCACACGTGAACATGGGTTTTCCTCTAAATCTCACGTTTAACAACCATAGCAGTTACGGAACTCAAATATAAACATTACTAACAAACATGGAAATATATAACATTTATTATTCCCTCTATGTCATATCTCCAAGGAACTACCTCGAGCAATTAAGAAGAAAACAACGACCGTACTAATTTGTACTAAATTTTTATACTTGCATAGAACTTACTTTTAGCATTACAATCTAATTAATATAATCTGATGGCACTAGTTGACTGTTCTTTGGTATAAGGTTGTAATGTATCACCGAAAATACTTCTACATTGTGCTAAATTTAAACTTTATTCCGTAATAGAAGTTCCTTCTTATATCAATTTTTTAAATTTCATAATCTATATGGTATATAAATCTTTCGGGCTAAGACCTCTAATGCGTATGATCCAATAAATATTTTAATAGCAGTTTCTAGTGTATGATTGGATAAGATCAGGCCGACTTGTTTGGAGAATATATAGAGGAGGCTTGCCATCGAAGTAGAGGCGGGATTCAGAGGCCGGCGGAGCGGCACATGCAGGGACGGCGACATCAGAGGCTCCATAGCGATCAATGGAGAAAGAATTTGGGGAAGAGACCTTGAGCAGGGTTGGTCGGGTTCCTTTACCTCATCAGAGGGGCATCAGAGCTGCACCTCCATCCCTGGAGATCCACCGCTGCCCACCATAAAACAACTGTTACTGAAAAGAAACCGACCTAGCTGGGTAAGTGACTGCATGAGAGAGGGACCCATGGGTGAGTGCCTAACAAGACGCTCCACAAAGCTTAGATTCCATGGAGTATAGGGGTTGGAGGGATGTGTCACACAAGACGCGCAGAAGAAATGAGATAAGCAAATGCCCAATCGTCTCCTCCGAGTCACAGAAAGTGAATTTCCTACAGCCATTCAAAAAAATATTTGGCCAAGTTATGCTTAGTAAACAAGACTTTCCTACTTATGACTCCTTTGATTCACTGCAGAAACTGTTGAACTCATAGGATCATATCCCATATCCCATAGGATACATTGGAAAAAAGCATTAACTCATATACTTTATGGAAAGTTTCTTCGCTGCAATAAAAAAATCCATTTTCCCAAGAGATTTAGGTAGACACGATATCTCAATCCTATAGAGAGGTCTGTTTTGGCTCCGAGACTCACATGATCCTGTCTGAATAAATAAATCGAAAAAAATAGTAAAAAATTTCTAAAAATTCTAGAAAAAATGGTGACGAAAATATGAAAGTGTTCTAAATACGTGCCAAGTTTCGTGATAAAATGAGTAATGACATGTGTAGTGATCCGTTTGAAAAAAATCATTGCTCTAAATATATATATTTTTAATCCCATTTTGGTCATTGTTTGTGTTCTTTTATGTGCACAGAGCACCACAAATGCCATTTCACCATGGAAATTGGCATGTATGTAGAAAACTTGTATAGGTCATTTCACCATTTTTTTTGAAATATTTTACCTTTTTTTAATTTGGACAGGAACATATGAGATAGATTGTGAATTTCCGAATCCTATATATTTTGTATTCCTATACATTGCCTATCATATGAATCAAATGAGTCCTTCGAAAGCACGTGAAAATCTTATTTTAACTAGTATTTTGCATTTCCATAACTATTCCAACATACAAACCTCTTGCCTTGTTTCAGAAAAAACAAAAGAGAAGTATTTATTTATTGGATGTCCATAAAACAGAAGTGATGATGTGAATGCTCCGAGGAGCATCGCCTCCCTGAAGAAACTTTTAGACACCATGGTCATGCTTTACCGAATGCTGGTCAAGGTAGCCTTCGTGGCTAGTGATCCCAAGCAGTGGTATCGAACTAGCCATCATATGTGTCGAACGAACATCGATCTTACAAGAAAGGGAGCACGCGAGAAGGCAGGCGCGGATGGGTGCGATGCTCGATCTTTGAGGGAGCCTGCTTTGTTGAGTTGTAAAGTCATGTTCATGTACAGGTCCGGTTGCAAGGGAGCGAGATCGAAACTGGATTTGGCCAGTTACGGTACCTACCTGCACTATTGATCTCGGAAGTGTAAAATATTGCTGCTGTTTGGTTTGGTTATGCCTTCACGGCCGGCCGCACCTAAACTAAAGGGGCGCTATATATAAGAGCTGCTGGTGCTTGACACATCACAAGTAGTCCTTCAAATAGATCATTTTCTTACGGTATGATCTTGCCAGCTGTTGAGAGAAATCCATGCGTCCGGCAGTGAGAAATCAACGTTCCCCCTAGCTTTCATCTTTTTTTCGCGGCATCGGCCTTTGATAAAGGGATTAGACTGCGGCGTCGCATCCAGCTACATTCTATGCGGCGGTTCTCTACTAATGCATGCATGATGACACTAAGCCATGACATTATTAGATTCTCCCGCTATGATTAAATTTAAACAAATTACCTCCTGAACAGCCAATATGATTAAAATCCGTTTTCGCCATTATTTTAGTCGCCACGAGATGTTCTAAAAAGGTATCATATTCCAATGTTTTGATAAGTTTTTCATTGTTAACTATTATATTGTTATCACTAACTTATCAGATTATATTAATTTGGTTATTAGATTTATGTTTGTCATTATGTATCAATTTAATACTGCAGGATACTACTTTTTGTGTAATGATACCATTTTTTAGGTCTTGATAACGGTTGAACCCTTTCTCCAGCTATGTGTATCATTGCAAATATTTAGAAACGAATAAAAAGTTATCAATTACCATAGACAATTATCGTGGTAATTGTCTGCTGCTAATCTGGCAGCCATCGGGCTATAATCCGATAACCGGTGTGATGAAAAAAACATCACATTCGATGTATAGCTATTTGCAGATGACTAAAGACGTGTACAGTTATCGTGGTACCTGGTTGGTGCTAATATGATACCCATATTACTGCAATTTGATAACTGGTGTGAAATAAAATTGAAGAAAGTCTACTTCTCGTCCCTGAACTCTTGAGAAAGTTTAGTTTTCATTCTAAGGAGGAAAGCCATGTAATAAGTACAAAATACTACTAAGGACTTTAATATGCATGCCATGCTTATGAAAATGCTCTAAGGAATTGCAAGCAAGAAAGATGATCAAAAGTATAGCTAAGGACCAAGGGTCAAACAATAAGTCAAGAATAATTTCTAAGGCAAAGTTAACAAAATAAGAGGTGCCAGATTTTCTAAGGAAAGTATGCAAAGCATAAGTTGATAATTTTTCTAAGGACAAACTTTTGTGGTAGCAAGTACTTAGAACATTTCCTAAGGGAAACAAAATAAGTTTTCAGAATGCTAAATTTTTCTAAGGAAAAGATTTAGCACTTTTAAGGTGTTGAAATTTTCTAAGGAAATTTTCCAAGGAAAAGTGTTGCCAAAATTTTATTACTCAAAATTTTTCTAAGGAAGAAATAACACTTTTGTGGGAGAGGTGAAATATTTCTAAGTTATTTTGCATCTAACATGATCATCATGACTTAGCTAAAATTTCTATTCGAAATTAATGTGGAGAACAATTTTAATATAATTTACTTATTAAAATAACACCTAAAAAGCAATAAAAACAATTTACATGCAAAAACACATAAAACACTTCTACAAAAATACAGAGCAATGCTACGGCCATTATTTATACAAACAAAAATATAGCAAAATATTTTGCTCAATTATCAATTTTTATAATTAAATTATAGTCAAAATATCAATTAAACCATTTTTAAAATTTATCTAAATTAATTTCGTCCAAACCTCAAATTAAGCATATAGAAAGTTTCTACACATTATTAGCTTTCCAAAAATATAAATTTCATAAATTTTGGATAAGGGACTAAAAATTAATAACGAATCTAAATCCAGGGACCTATCCGTGATGCGCAGGGGCTTAAGCGTAAAGAAAACCGAAAAGATCCTCGCGCTGGAGTCCTCCGTCGACGTGGCGTCTTCTGGTTGGTGCGGAGCTGCGCTGACTGTGTTGCTGACTCGGCCGCGACGTGGCGCTCCGTGATTCGTCGATACCGGTTCGAAACGGGATCTAATCCTACGCGTTAAAACGAGATCGGACGGCTCTGGGTCGTTGACCAGAAGCGAGGGGCACGGCCGGCCGGAGAAGCTCCAGTGGCGGTGGTTCCATTGCCGGAGTTCCGCCGGAGAATGAAACAGGGACAGAGGGGAGGAGTGGGGCATACCACGGGGTGCAGGCGGGCGCGGCGGAGCTGATGACGTGGTCTCAGTTGAAGGAGGAGCTGCGTGTCGTCGATGATCGCCCGCCGGAGCTGCTTCAGCGGACGTGCTCCAAGTCGATGAAGCTCCCGTCGATCTAGAGCTCGTAAATTCCCAAAGAAAAATATTAGAAGGTGCGCCGGGATGTGAGGAAGAGATGGAGAGAAACGAGAGGTGCGGAGGGGGTCTAGGCTCACCGGAAAACACGATGGACGGCGGCGGCAATGGCGGCACGACGGGGTTCAATACGGGCAGCCCGGGGGCTTACGTGCTAGGGTTTCTTGGGGGTTTTGGAGTGCGGGGTTGGGGGATTATATAGGGGCGAGGGTACGTGTGAATCGCGATCAAATCGCACGAATTTGGTTAGGATTTGGTTAGGGTTTCGGGAAGGAAACCGTGCTCGTCACGATGAAGATGATGACGTCGTCGCTTGCCTCATGTGTGGGGCCCGTGTGGAAGTGAGAGGAGGGAGCGAGAGCGGGCCGTGGGCTGCTGTTGGGCTTCTGCGCTCTGCACCGTGCGGTAGATAGTTGCGTTTATTTTTTTTTGTTCAAAACTTTTCCCAAATCTGAAAAACTTGCATATCTTTTGATTTATAAACCCAAATGGATTCAAACCAAATTCTATAGTTTTGTAAAATCAAAACCTTTGTGTTAAAACTTTCAAAATTCATTTTCCAACTTTTCAAATTTTGAAAATTCAAAGTTTACATAAAGGTTTAATTAGACCTTTATGTTAAATCTTATAAATAGGATTTTATAAAATTCTTTTGAACTTAAATTTAAAATCCATACCAAAATATGATTTATAATATTCCATATCACTCAATAAGATAATTGTGCACTAATCATTTTGTTGATAAAAGAGTTTGATAAATCAAAATGATTTCAAAACTCACTTTAAAATCCAAATAACTATTTTCTTTCAAAAGTAAAACTATAAAACTTGAAATAGAGAATAGGTAAGTAATAAAATAATTCTTAATACATACAAACAAAACTTAGCCAAACACACTTTTTCAAATAGAGATCATTTTGATTTCCAAACTAGGTTTTTAATAAACAATATGACACTTAATGTCAAATTTAAAATAGGTTTTAAAACAATCAAAGGTGGCTTATGTAAAACTTAAATACCACAAGATAAGCATTTGCAAATATTTATATTTCAACAGATACAAACAATCACAAGCAACATTAAAAGAACAATACATAAAGTCACAAGAAAGGTGGAGCATTCTTTGCTCTACTAATATATTTTGTTAAATATGTTTTCAAGTGGAATTATTATTCTCACTTTTAAAATATCCAAATGCAAACAATGCTATATGATGATGAATGTATGCATGAATTTTCTTTTCAAAGCAAAATACATAATAGTTTTAAAAAGTTTTAAATTTTTCTGATTTTTCAACTTTTTGAAAGCTAGGGATGTTACAGACTACCACCCTTAAAAGGAATCTCGTCCCGAGATTCGGGAAGGCTAGCAAAAGGTTGTGACTGGGATGTTAGGGTGGGCTACCACCCTTAAAAGAAAACTGTGTTGGCAGTCAACTTCAAACTGTAAACTTTATTGATAACATACCATTTCCAAGCTAGGTTCCTCAATCACTTCTTCCACATTGGTGCGGTTCACATTCCTTTATCAAAAGCTTTGACTTGGCAGTTTCTTCGGTCTTCATCTTAGCTGGGCATTTATTGGCGTAATGACCCATGTTCTTGCATTTGAAGCACATCACCTTGCTGATGTCTTTCTGGGGGGGTTGTTCTGGGGTTTATTTTCCGGGCACTTATTGGCATAATGGCCCTTATTATTGCACTTAAAGCAGAGCACTTGGCTGATATCTTTCTTGAGTTCTGGATTTGGGCGGCGTTGTGCATTGTTATGGTCATGGCCTTCATGTCCATTTCCCTTCCGGTCTCCATTGCTTCCTTGGATCCACCATTGTGATCAGGATGTTTGAGGTGACTCACTTTATTATGGTGATTCCCTGTTTGTGACTAGGGCTCACCTCAGGAGTATGGTGTCTCTTGAATGAAGGCTCAGAATGATGTTTGTTGATACTTAGCTTTCTCTTCAGATTTCCAGTCTTCCTGATATCATCCTCCAGTATGAGTGCTTGGTCCAGTAAGGCCTGATACTCCCAAGCGTGTGTGACTGTGAAAGGGACTTTCATCTCATCACATAGTCTCTTGAGAAAACTTTCCTCCCTCTCTTCCTCGATAATTATGCCTTCAGGGGCATAACGAGACAGTGCATAGAAATCATCTCTATACTCCTTGAGCGTCCTGTCCCCTTGCCTCAGGTTTAGGAACTCTTCTTGCTTCATGTTCCACATGTCAGGGGAACTGTAAACACTACAAAACCCTTCCTTGAACTCTTTCCAGGTTAAAGTATCACATGTGTGAGTGCTATGATAAGTTCTCCACCATTTAGCCGCAAGTCCTTCCAAGAAATAAGATGCAAAACTCACTTTCTCTGTGTCGGTGCACTCACAAAGTATCAGATCCTTCTCTATTGATCGTAGCCAGTCGGTTGCCATAATTGGATCATTTGTAGGGTGGAACGTGTTGGGTTCAAGACTTAAAAATTTGACAAGTCTATCCGTATGGGTTAGGGGTGGTGGTGGTTCACTTTGATTTGCTTTGATCTGGGTCATCATGGTCATCAGCTGGGTTTGTGTTGCCATCATCTTCTGCAACATTGTTTCAACGTTGTTGGTGCTGGTGTTGTTGTTGTCTTCAGGTGCACTCTGGGGAGACATCTGTGGGTTTTGGAATAGATAAGTATAAGATAGACAGATTCTAAGGGAAATATTTCTACCCATACAAGCATTCACATAACACAACACAAACAAGCTCAAAACAAACTTTAAACTTTCAAACTTTTCTCTTGACTTCAAACCCAGGTAACAACGGATATTCTGAAAATACAAGCCTAAGTACTGCCATACCACAATTTTGGTTGGTCAATAATGAAAACTAACGTCGTCTGACAAAATTCTAGGGTTGGTGGGTGACTACTCTCTCTGGTTCTTGCTGGAACACTCGGTGGAGGCCTTAGTCTTAGGGCGCTTCATCCTTGAGTTCTCCTCTTCGAATGACTCCCTTGCGAGTTGGGCACATTGCTCCCGAAGGGCTGCTATCGTTGCTTCCTGTCTGTCGACCTTGTTTAGAAGCTTCAAATTTTCAGCTTCAAGTCTTTGATTGGTCGTCTCACGCTTCTGCTTCTGCAATTCTTCGGAGACTATTATTTCTATAGTGGTCTCGATCTCCTTCCTCTGCTCCTCAATCAACTCCTTGGCCTCGTCCGTCATCTTCATCTCAGCATGGAGTGCAGTGGCAGCTATATGTGTTGCTAACTCCAGATCTTCCATTTGTAGCTCTGTAGGGTTTAGCTTCTCGCGATCCTTTCCACTCCAGTGGGGTAGTCCATTAGCATTACGCCTCCCGAAGCGACGGTAGGGAGAGTTTTGGGGCAGCATCTCGTAGAATTCCTCACAGATACGTGATAGTGCCTCATGTTTTGCTAGCAGAAGGCCAGTCTCCCAGGTGGGGTACACCCTCTTGTAGACAATTGCCTCGGTGGGAATCCTGGTAGTACCAGGTAGGATCTCTGTCTCAATCTCCCAGCGTTGCTTATTGGTTATCTCTGAGGGTATCGTCCTTATTTTGAAGGTTGGGGGAACCAAATCAAGATCTTTGCAGATACCATTCAGTTGAACTCCAAAAGGACAAGTCACGCTGTCTCTCGGAATCTCCGTGAAGGTGAAGGGGACCATCTAAACAGAATTTGAGGAAACAAGATTAGATCAAGTGTTACTAGAATAAGTTCAAAAGAAAAGGAAGAAACAAGATTAAACTTTTATAGTAGAGTAAATTAGCTTTTAATTCCTATGGCCAGCCTATTTCTATCCAGACTTAGGGTTTCGAACCTACAGGCAACACAGTGCTCTGATACCATCTGTAGCGTACCTGCACTTAAAATATGGCAAGGTACCTGTGTATAGTGCAAACCCCTGGATCGTTTCATTTGCACACACAGTTTAAGATGTAGTATCACAACAAAGTATCATTATTACATCGAATGATCCAGACTTGGTAAAATATTCATTACAACTTG
Organism: Poa pratensis; assembly: GCA_947311845.1. NCBI lineage: Eukaryota > Viridiplantae > Streptophyta > Magnoliopsida > Poales > Poaceae > Poa > Poa pratensis. The sequence continues at coordinate 8,602,091 of CAMZMU010000075.1, read as the reverse complement.
CATAGCATATAGCTAGCTTGAAAGAGTAAAGCAGCGGAAAAATAATCTTCATGGAGTCCTCATCTTTGCATGTGCCACAGGCGAAAACATGTTGGTTGCAGACTCGAAACCCTTAACGAAACTCACTCATCGTCAGAAATCTGCAACAAATAAAAATTTGCAACAGAGTGGGTCAGAACCATTAAAAATGGATCTGGCAAGTGACACTATGTGCATATGCATATTTGGCTGGTGGAGTTCAAGGCTATTTTGCATAAAAGCCAATTTTGCCTAACACTTTGTAAAACATTTTCTTCAAAAGTTGGAGACGATATGGTATAAGACCATAGTCTCATCTACCCTTGTTCACCATCAAGTTTTACTTTCGAAATTGGAATGATGAAGCCTCCGTTGAATCCTTGATCAGCTGCTCAAATTGTCCGTAACCGGGGACACGGCTAAGTACTTAGTTTTTAACTCTGCAGAGGTTGTGCACTTTCACCATTAGACCCAACAAACCCAAACTATCCTCAAGCACTCAATTTGTGCTAAGGAAAAGGAGAGAGTTGAGACGAGACTTTTCAGAAGCATTTCCTCATCCCATGCCGCCTTGACCGTTCCCATTCTAACCATCTACCACCACCTGTCAAGACGGGACGAGTCCACGCAACTTAATCCATCAAGTCAGAGCCCATATGACTAATGGTTGCACGGTAAGCAATCTTCACTTAGAGAAAACATTGGCCCCTTAATACCCTGGGTGGCAACCACAAGTGACCATCCCTTAGAGGTCACCCCTAAGAGATGACACTCAACCTTTCCATCATCTTTTCATAACCAAGTCCACCCAGGTGATAAATTACTTAGTAGAATTAAACTTTAAAGAAAACACATTTGCATAGCATCAAATAATCTACTAAGTTATCATAGGAGTTCTAGACACAACTAGTGTAAAGGTATGGTGGGTTGAGCATATAGCAATAATACTATCCAACACATGCATTTAAAGAAATACACTAGGTAATGCATATAAAAGTACTTAGGAAATTTATGGGGGTGTGCCACTTGCCTTGGCAAACAGTAGTGTAGTAGTAGCAGTTGCAACCACTTTCGTCTCTCTCCGGAATTTCTAACAAGTCAAACAAACCACAAATAAACATACAATCATAAATGCAACACTTAGAAAAATTATGATGTGCATGCGATGCAGGATGATACAAAGAGTTATGGTATGCAAGACAAGCAAATAATTAAGGAAGGAGACATAAACTAACTTAATCCAAATGGCTAAGGCAAGGTCAAGCTCAAAGTAAACTTGGTCAAACAACTTGACAAAAGTTGTAAGGCTGTTCTAAGTCTTCACAAGTTTGGTCTTCAATTAATCTTCAACCCTTTGTAGCTTCATTGTTCTTCAATGGTCTTCAATTAGCACTGTTAGGGACTTAGTCTTAAACACCTAGGATTTGTTCTATGTCCAAAGTGAGACAAATAGAAAGAAAGAAGATAGAAAGAAAAGAAGTAATTGGTCTTCTAAAATTCTTCTCTTTGCTTCCTTGTAGTTTTACTTGATGTGATGACTTCATTGCGCATTTGTGGACTTGTTGATTCTGAAGACTTGATGATGTTGGCAGCTGGTTGATCTTGAATATTACTTAGCCACCATGAAGGTTAAGATAGTGAGAAGGAAAGAGAGAATTGGAAGAAAGACTTAGAAATTGTAACTGGTTGGTCTTTATGAACTTCCTCTTGATTTCTTCTAAGTACTTTTCTTCTTGGAGTTGCTTCTGGAGTCTTGTTTTCATGCTATGTCCTACTTTGGTCCTTCATTGTTTCCACTAACTTCTAACTTAGTGGATTTTGACTAGGAGAGTCAAAAAGAGCTAACATGCATCCTCCAAAACTTCTAAGGAGGAAAGCCATGTAATAAGTACAAAATACTACTAAGGACTTTAATATGCATGCCATGCTTATGAAAATGCTCTAAGGAATTGCAAGCAAGAAAGATGATCAAAAGTATAGCTAAGGACCAAGGGTCAAACAATAAGTCAAGAATAATTTCTAAGGCAAAGTTAACAAAATAAGAGGTGCCAGATTTTCTAAGGAAAGTATGCAAAGCATAAGTTGATAATTTTTCTAAGGACAAACTTTTGTGGTAGCAAGTACTTAGAACATTTCCTAAGGGAAACAAAATAAGTTTTCAGAATGCTAAATTTTTCTAAGGAAAAGATTTAGCACTTTTAAGGTGTTGAAATTTTCTAAGGAAATTTTCCAAGGAAAAGTGTTGTCAAAATTTTATTACTCAAAATTTTTCTAAGGAAGAAATAACACTTTTGTGGGAGAGGTGAAATATTTCTAAGTTATTTTGCATCTAACATGATCATCATGACTTAGCTAAATTTCTATTCGAAATTAATGTGGAGAACAATTTTAATATAATTTACTTATTAAAATAACACCTAAAAAGCAATAAAAACAATTTACATGCAAAACACATAAAACACTTCTACAAAAATACAGAGCAATGCTACGGCCATTATTTATACAAACAAAAATATAGCAAAATATTTTGCTCAATTATCAATTTTTATAATTAAATTATAGCCAAAATATCAATTAAACCATTTTTTAAATTTATCTAAATTAATTTCGTCCAAACCTCAAATTAAGCATATAGAAAGTTTCTACACATTATTAGCTTTCCAAAAATATAAATTTCATAAATTTTGGATAAGGGACTAAAAATTAATAACGAATCTAAATCCAGGGACCTATCCGTGATGCGCAGGGGCTTAAGCGTAAAGAAAACGAAAAGATCCTCGCGCTGGAGTCCTCCGTCGACGTGGCGTCTTCTGGTTGGTGCGGAGCTGCGCTGACTGTGTTGCTGACTCGGCCGCGACGTGGCGCTCCGTGATTCGTCGATACCGGTTCGAAACGGGATCTAATCCTACGCGTTAAAACGAGATCGGACGGCTCTGGGTCGTTGACCAGAAGCGAGGGGCACGGCCGGCCGGAGAAGCTCCAGTGGCGGTGGTTCCATTGCCGGAGTTCCGCCGGAGAATGAAACAGGGACAGAGGGGAGGAGTGGGGCATACCACGGGGTGCAGGCGGGCGCGGCGGAGCTGATGACGTGGTCTCAGTTGAAGGAGGAGCTGCGTGTCGTCGATGATCGCCCGCCGGAGCTGCTTCAGCGGACGTGCTCCAAGTCGATGAAGCTCCCGTCGATCTAGAGCTCGTAAATTCCCAAAGAAAAATATTAGAAGGTGCGCCGGGATGTGAGGAAGAGATGGAGAGAAACGAGAGGTGCGGAGGGGGTCTAGGCTCACCGGAAAACACGATGGACGGCGGCGGCAATGGCGGCACGACGGGGTTCAATACGGCAGCCCGGGGGCTTACGTGCTAGGGTTTCTTGGGGGTTTTGGAGTGCGGGGTTGGGGGATTATATAGGGGCGAGGGTACGTGTGAATCGCGATCAAATCGCACGAATTTGGTTAGGATTTGGTTAGGGTTTCGGGAAGGAAACCGTGCTCGTCACGATGAAGATGATGACGTCGTCGCTTGCCTCATGTGTGGGGCCCGTGTGGAAGTGAGAGGAGGGAGCGAGAGCGGGCCGTGGGCTGCTGTTGGGCTTCTGCGCTCTGCACCGTGCGGTAGATAGTTGCGTTTATTTTTTTTTGTTCAAAACTTTTCCCAAATCTGAAAAACTTGCATATCTTTTGATTTATAAACCCAAATGGATTCAAACCAAATTCTATAGTTTTGTAAAATCAAAACCTTTGTGTTAAAACTTTCAAAATTCATTTTCCAACTTTTCAAATTTTGAAAATTCAAAGTTTACATAAAGGTTTAATTAGACCTTTATGTTAAATCTTATAAATAGGATTTTATAAAATTCTTTTGAACTTAAATTTAAAATCCATACCAAAATATGATTTATAATATTCCATATCACTCAATAAGATAATTGTGCACTAAATCATTTTGTTGATAAAAGAGTTTGATAAATCAAAATGATTTCAAAACTCACTTTAAAATCCAAATAACTATTTTCTTTCAAAAGTAAAACTATAAAACTTGAAAATAGAGAATAGGTAAGTAATAAAATAATTCTTAATACATACAAACAAAACTTAGCCAAACACACTTTTTCAAATAGAGATCATTTTGATTTCCAAACTAGGTTTTTAATAAACAATATGACACTTAATGTCAAATTTAAAAATAGGTTTTAAAACAATCAAAGGTGGCTTATGTAAAACTTAAATACCACAAGATAAGCATTTGCAAATATTTATATTTCAACAGATACAAACAATCACAAGCAACATTAAAAGAACAATACATAAAGTCACAAGAAAGGTGGAGCATTCTTTGCTCTACTAATATATTTTGTTAAATATGTTTTCAAGTGGAATTATTATTCTCACTTTTAAAATATCCAAATGCAAACAATGCTATATGATGATGAATGTATGCATGAATTTTCTTTTCAAAGCAAAATACATAATAGTTTTAAAAAGTTTTAAATTTTTCTGATTTTTCAACTTTTTGAAAGCTAGGGATGTTACACCCACGGGGGCATCCCCAAGCTTAGGCTCTTTACTCTTCTTGATCACAATATCATCCTTCTCTCTTGACCCTTGAAAACTTCTGCCACACCAAACTTCTCATAAACTTCATTAGAGGGGTTAGTACTCAAAAACATTAATCCACTTTTGGTTCTGTAGTGACACATTGCAATACTCAATAAAACATTAGCTACAGCCCTCCACGTCTAGAAAGCCTTACTTAAAGTCCACAAGAGACAATGCAAAAAACAGAGACAGAATCTGTCAAAACAGAACAGCCAGTAAAGACGAATTTTTTCGAGGTACTTCCGTTGCTCAAATCGGAAAAAGTGAAGTTAATGAAAGATGCGTACATATCTGAGGAAGATGCGTGATTTTTTATAGAATTTTTCGATTTTTCTCCAGGGAGAAAAGCTCAAATTCGTGACAGCTAAAAATCTGTCCCTGCGCAGAAATCCAAATCTAGCATCATCTAATCATTAAAGGCTCTTCTTGGCACAACAATGCAATAAAATAAAGATACAAAGGAGTTGTTACAGAAGTAAGCAAGCTCCTTGACTCAAAAAGCAAAAGAAAAATTACAGAAATAACACATGGGTTGTCTCCCAAGAGCGCTTTTCTTTAATGCCTTTTAGCTAGGCTTGATAGTTTTAATGATGCTCTCATGAAAATAGAAAATGAAGCAAAAGGAGCATCAAGAAGCAAATTCAAAACACATTTAAGTCTAACCCACTTCCTATGCATAGGAAACTTGTACACAAATAAATTCATATAGAACAAAGTGACAAGCATAGGAAGATAAAACAAGAGTAACTTCAAAAGTTTCAGCATATAGAGAGGTGTTTTAGTACCATGAAATTTTCTACAACCATATTTTCCTCTCTCATAGTAATTTTCAGTAGCATCATGAATAAACTCAACAATATAACTATCACACAAAGCATGCTTTTCATGATCTACAAACACATAATTTTTATCAAGCTCATAAGTAGTGGGATTTAAAATTTCGAACCCACATGTAACAATTTTATAACAAGATGATTGATCACTCTCAACATATATGGGACGCCTAGATAAAGTCAAGACTTCTCCAATCCCATTTTCATTAGTGGTACAGTCAATATTATCAAGTAACATAGGACCATCATCTAGAGCTTTATCATAAACATTTTCTAAGCAAAACTCTTTAGTACCATGCATTTCGATATCAGCCACAAATAAAGGATTATCATAAGATTTATCAAAATAGCATGGATTATCATATATAACAGTAGCATAATTATTCTCACAAGTTTTACTCATAGGAAAAATTTCAAGAGAATCAACAGGAACATAACATTCATCCTCCTTGGGTAAGCATGGAGGGCAATCAAATAATGTAAGAGATGAAGAGTTACTCTCATTAGAAGGTAGGCATGGGTAGCTAATCCATTCTTCCTCCTTTTGTTCATCACTCTCCTCCTCTTTTTCATCTAATGAGCTTTCAGGTTCAGCAATTTCTTCTTCCACAGGTTCCTGCAAATTGTGAGTGCATTCTTGTGCATTAATGAGTCTCTCTTTGTAATCAACGATATAAGGATTATTGCTGTAATGTTCTATGCAATAATCAAGGATAGAAGAGACATAATCTTTAAGGTCCTTACAAGCAATACAAGTTTCATAATTTTTAGCCATGAAGATTCTATCTCAGAGCTCCCATAAATAAAACAAATTGTTCTACTTCTTCGAACCCAAGATGAATATAGTTATTCCAATGATAGTTCACAATTAAAACTTCTTCACTAAAGCCACATTGGAATTTAAGATGTTTAGTATCCTGTTTAGAGCAACAGTTTATATCATGGCGTTTAAGCAAGATATTAGCAATTGTATTCAACTTTTCTAACACAGCACTCATGACTTCACCCTTTTTTGATTCTCTATACTTCATATATAATTCTATAAGCTCCGTATAGGTTGTGGGTTCTTCCATAACAACAGTTTTTTTTTTTCGGTTTTTCAAATTTTTATGGATTTTCGAATTTATAAAAAAAAAAAACAAAACAAAAATAAACTAAGCAAAACAAAACTAAACAAAAATAAACTAAGCACAAATAAACTAAGCAAAAATAAACTAGACACAAGTAAACTAGACAAGACAAAATAAAATAAAAACAGAGAGAGAGGTAGAGTGTACTCCCCAGGTGAACTTATGAGTAGAGCTATGCTCCCCGGCAACGGCGCCAGAAAATAGTCTTGATAACCCACAAGTATAGGGGATCGCAACAGTCTTCGAGGGAAGTAAAACCCAAATTTATTGATTCGACACAAGGGGAGACAAAGAATACTTATAAGCCTTAACAACTGAGTTGTCAATTCAGCTGCACCTGGAAAAGCACTAGTAACAGGGGTGATGTGAAAGCAGCAGTAATATGAGAGCAATAGTAACAGTAACACAGCAGCAGTAACACGGAGGCAATGGCACCAGAAAATAGTTGATACTACTTCTAATGACATATAGGACCAGAGCAATGATGATGACAAATGGACCGGGGTTCCCAGCTATCTACACTAGTGGTAACTCTCCAAACAAATAACAGGTGTTGGGTGAACAAATTACAGTTGGGCAATTGATAATTGTAAGGGCATGACAATGCATGCTTATGATAAGATAAGTTTACTGTAGTATTTAATTGGGCATTACGACAAGGTACACAGACCGCTATCCAGCATGCATCTGTGCCTAAATAATCCACCTTCCGGTTAGCATCCGCACCCCTTCCAGTATTAAGTTGCAAACAACAGATTATTGCATTAAGTATTGTGCATAATGTAAACAACACATTCATCCTTAGACAAAGCATTGCTGTTTTACCCCTAGTGGCAACAACACATCTACAACCTTAGAACTTGCTGTCACTATCCCAGGTTAAATAGAGGCTGAACCCAACTATCTAGCATAAATACTCCCTCTTGGAGATACAAGCAACTACTTGATCAGGGTAACCACAAGTACCGGAGAGCATGCAAGATCTTAAATAAACAATAGTATGATAATATGATGAACAATCTGATCATAATGTAACAATTCATCGGATCCCAACAAACACAACACCAATTACATCATATGGATCTCAATCATGTAAGGCAGCTCATGAGATCATTGTATTGAAGTACATGGGAGAGAGAGTACCAACTAGCTACAGCCAAGAACCCGTAGTCCATGGGGGAACTACTCACAAACCATCATGGAGTCGAAGTGGAGGCGGTGGAGTCGATGGAGATGGCTCCGGGGGTCAATCCCCGTCCCGGCAGGGTGCCAGAACAGGAACTTCTGACCCCCGAAACGAGGTCTCGCGATGGCGACGGCGCTGCGGAAGTCTTTCTGGAGTATTAGATATATTTAGGGTTTTCGCGTCGGGGTGACTAAATAGGCGAAGGGGCAACGTCGGTGGAGGTCCTGGGCCCCTCCTCACCTCCCGGCGCGCCTGGGCCCAGCCGCGCGAGCATGTGGTTTGGAGGCCGTGGGCCTCCCCCTGGCTTGCCCTTCTGGCTCCGTGTGTCCCTCGGAAAAATAGGAGGTTTGGCTTTTGTTTCGTCGAATTCCGAGAATATTGCCCGAACAGCTTTTCTGGAACCAAAAACAGCAGAAAACAGGAACTGGCACTGTGGCATCTTGTTAATAGGTTAGTCCCAGAAAATGTATAATAATGATATATAATGCATATAAAACATGTGACAATGATACATAAAACAAGCATGAAACATCAGAAATTATAGATACGTTGGAGACGTATCACCGGCTCGGGCGGACGACTCCCGCACCCAGGTGATCACCTGGGGCATCAGCTCCAGAACCCGCAAGACCTTGCAGACGGGTGTGGGGACACCTTCCTTGGGCGACAGCATCTGGACGACCTTGCTGGCCAAGCCGTGAACGTCACGGGCGAAGACACCGAGCCGGTGGACGTGCTCCGCAGACGTCAGGCCAGTCGTCTCCTCGCCTGTTCAACAGAACAAAAATCAGCAACAATGCCACAAGTCAAGCAGGCACAAACCGTGACAAGTCGCATGGAAGCTTTACCCAGATGCCAACGGCGAGGCTGGCAAGCCGCTCGGTCAGCTCCTTCATCTCGCGCTCGGCCTCGATGGATTTGCGCTCGAGCTTCTCGAGGTCCTCGCCGTACCCCTTGGTCGCCTGGGTGAGGGCGGCGTCCGCCTCCTCCTTCTGCTTGCTGAGCCGCTCGCAGGATTCCTGCACCGCGGCAAACGCCTGCGTGTGTCGGCTCTCCTGCGTGGCCAGCAGTTGCTGGTGCTCAGCGACGGAGATGAAGCCGTCGCGCGCCTTCTTCAGCTCCTCCTGCAGGCGGCGGGTCTCCTGCTGTTCGGCTTCGAGGAGCCAGGACAGCTCCTGCAGTACACAAGACAGTGATCAATCAGGAAGAGGCATGGGGGCTACGCCACGGGTTACCTCTACACCAACATTTGCTAACCCGGGGGCTAGCCCCAACAAAAAAAACAAAATACGCCGAGTCAGGAACTCGGGGGCTACGTCCCGAGTGGCATATGCATCTACACCCGCCACCGGCCTGCCTCTACTTCGACATTGGCAAACCGGGGACTACGCTATTCGCCAAACATCGCATCCAGAAGACTATGAAGACCCAAGCCGCTTTCTACGAACACGACTCGGGCCTTGGGGGCTACATATACGCTACGGACGCAACAGGTGCAAAAGAATCTACGTACCTGGTGCGCATCCATCGCTGTTTGGATGGCGGCTCGGAAGTCAGGCCTGGGAGCAGATGCACCCGGGACGGAGCTCGGGGGCTGGGCAGTCAGCCCACCCGATGAGGAAGCCGTCGCGGCGGCGCGAGTCGCTGTCACCATCAGCGCCGTCTCTGGCACAGGCGTGGCGTCCCCTGTGCCAGCCGGCACGGTGTCATCAATAGTGGCCCCCTCGGGTCGAGGGGGCACAATAACTTCGTCGCCTCCGCCGGCGGAAGGCGGAGGAGTCGGCGCTCTCGCAGTCGGCTCCGTGACGTGCGCGGCGGGCCCGCCCGCTGGGAGTCGCTCTCCAGCGCGTCCTCCATGTCACTGAGGGACGCGTCCTCAGCCCTGCGACACTCGCACGGGTCAAACTCAAGATAGCGCTTCCAACGGAACTTCGGATGAGGATCAGCAGCAGACCTGTCACCCGCAGGTGGGAGAGTCGAGGTCCGAACCCCTCGGAAGCGAGGCGCAGGAGGCGAGTCGGCGCGGGCCCTCGCAGGGATGTCCCGCAAGGCCTTCTGCCTCCGCTCGGCAACGACGGTGCGCTGCACGGCAGCCCCAGCCGATCGCTCCGGTGGCGGCGGCGTCGAGTTCGCCGACTTGGAGCGCTTGGAGTTGGGCCCGGCGTCCTCAGCCGCAGGCCTACGCCTCCGCCGGATGCGGAGCGGCTGATCATCTTCATCATCATCTTCAGCAGGCGCCGGGTTCTTGGACCCGGCGCGTTCTTCTCTTCCTTCTTCTCCTTCCTCCTCATCCTCAGACAGGATGGGGATCGGTTGGGGGAGGAGAAGGCGGCCTCGTTGGCCATGGTGGCGCTGTCGGCTTCGTCGTCGGAGTCGCGCTCGACAACGTCGTTGGGGCCGGCGAGCACCGTGGGAGCGTCTCCGCGGGTCGGAGGCAGCCCAACAAGCGATCGGAACTCCTGAATTCGACGAGCAGGAAGGATCGGTATAAAAAGACCAAGAAAAGGAAAGTACTTCGAATCGTCAAGCAAAGGGACTCACCTCAGGAGCCGGATGCTTGGCGGAGAAGGCCTCCAAGCCGCCCACGATCCACTCGGGAGCCGGGTGGACCGTGATACGCTTCATCCGCAGCGTGAATTGCTCTACCGACTCGAACAATGTCGGGTCATGGCGCTGCGGGTCCTTCGTCCCCGTGTACTCGCAGATCAGCGAGGGCCGGTGCTGCAGAGGCGCGATCTTCCTCTTCACCCAGGTGGCGATGAGGTTCAGACCCGTCAGCCCCCCTTTCTTCAGCTCCTGGAGTCGCGCCATCAGCCGGCGCACCATGGGCAAGTCGGCGTCGCGCGGCAGCTCTTGAAGATTGTGTGGCCGGCTCGGCGATGGCGAGAAGCAAGGAATCCCGATCTCGCCGTCAGGCCCGGCTCCCGCATGTAGAAGCCCGACTTCCTCCAATACACTTTGGAGGGGAGGCCGAGATCCAGGTAGTCGACGTCGCCGCGGACTTGGAAGTTGAGGCCGCCGCAAGGCGACATGTCACCACCCTTCCCCAGCTTGCCGTGGAAGATCCACAGCCACAGCGGGAAGAACGGGGCGCACCCAAAGTAACCCTCGCACAGGGTAACGAAGCAGGCGAGGTGGAGGATCGAGTTGGGCGTCAGGTCATGTACCTGTAGCCCGTAGAAGTCAAGGAAGCGCCGGAAGAACTCCGACGTGGGGAAGCCCAGCCCGCGCTCGAGGAACGCGAGGAAGGCGACGAACTCGCCGGCGACGGCCACGGGCGTGGATCCGCGGAGGCGATGCGCCACCGACGCTCCGACGCCGGCGGCAACAACCCTCGTTGGCGGCTTGCTCCAGCGCCTGCGTCGTCACCGACGACCTCTCCCACTTGTTCTTGGGCGCCACCATCTTGGCCGGAAGAGAGGGGGAGGAGCAGGAATGACCAATGGCTGCGGTGGCGGTACGGCGAAGAGCTCGGGCGCGAACTGTTTGGAAGGGAAACGGCGAGCGCGAGGAAGAAGAGGAGAGTGAACTCACCAGCCGCGCTCCCTTGCCGCTTTAATAGGCACAGTGAGTGGAGCCGTTACCGCAGTAAATGGCGCCGCCCACGTCGTCCACTATCGCCACGTCGCGCGACGCCTCGGTTCCCACGCGACGCCTCGGTTTCCACGGAAGCGTGCCGAAAAATGCGGCTCAGATTTGGCCACGTCGCCCTGTCACGACGTTTTGGACCGATGGATCGGCGCGTGCGGGTCAAAAGACATCATCATTACCCTTGCTCCATCCCGAGGTGGAGGCAGTCGATGCGCCGTCAAGTCCCATCAGTCGACTCGGCGTCAGACAGACAAACACTACAGGACAAGCGGTCAAAGATGCCGTGACGTCAGGCGGAGAAGACGAGGGACAACCCGCACAGAGGCGAGTCGGAATGGCAAACGTCCCGACGGGCACAAGCCGGCATCAAACAAAAACTTGAGTTAGACCGGACGTTAAAAGCCAAAATCCACCACTCCGAGCCGTTGTTTTCTTTTTCTCTGTTTCAGGAGTTCGTTCAACGACACGACCCGGCAGTTCGCAAGACGAAGACCAAGCCGGAGACGAGTCCCTGACGAACTCGGGGGCTAATGATGGGGGGATGCCCAACCGGGTAGGCCCAGGACCCCGAGTCGGCCTTCAAGGCCGGGTGGCCCAAAGCCCACCCGGTGTACATCTTCCAGATACCGGGTCCCCGAGGATCCCGGTATGACGGCTCGGGGAGGCGGCAGCAGATATCTTCGAATCAGTCTGCGATTGTGTATCCCGAAGAGTGCGCTCCACGAAGCCGCACTTGTAGGCAGGATAGTTAGCGCCGCCAGCAGAACCCGTCATTCCCTGTAAACCCTAGCCGGCTCCCTATATAAAGCCGGCAAGGAGCAACCCTAGAGGCAGACTCATCTCATTCCATAGCCTCCGGAGCACCCGCAAGCTCTGGTGCGCACACCATTGTACACCCCATTCAGATCCAAATACATACAAGCAGGAGTAGGTCTTTACCTCATACAGAGGGGCCGAACCTGGGTAAACTCTGCGTGTGCTACCCCTCTGTGAATCCTACGTCGCCTGGCTCACACCCAAGTTAAGCCACCCCGTATGGCATCTGCCGTGATTACCCCACGACAAGGGTGGTCGGACATAAGGGGACGGTGAGATCGGCGACAATGACATAAGAGCGTAATGTCGAAGGTCTCCGAATTCTGTGGTGTGACAACACACGGCTCATGGATACACGCGCTTCGACAGCGATGTCGCGGGGTTGACTCAAGACGGGCAAAGTGGATAACTTGAAATCAACGGGCACAAAGTAGCATGGCCAGCTACGCAGTCCTATAAAAAGTGGAGATGGGTTCTGATAAAAGATTCTACTCGGCTGATGGAGAGGCAAAACTAGCAGATAGTCGAAACATGATTCAATGAAAAAGAGAGTGACACGTTGTTTGGACCGGAACTCAGTGGTTCAAGGGATATGTGAACTCGGCATCAGTCGGGTATGACCGATGGTTTTCAACAGTGGGGCTTAAGGTGGTGTGGGTTCTCAACATAGAAGACTTGGCGAGACTATAGATGAGCACGACGACAAACGAGAAGACTGGCAGTTGGACATGCGGCCATCTTAGTGTGGGCGTGAGCAGTATTGGCGAGTAACATGTTCATATTGGTGACTTTCTATCAAGACTGGAAGATGGACGAGAGATGACCATGGAAAGTGGTGAGCTAAATGTGAATGTGACCTAAGATGTTTGAAGTCAACGACGAAATAATTCCAAGTTCTCACACATGCAGTCAATAATACCAAGGATGATGACTTTAGTTAACTCTTATGTTTGGAACCTAATATGTGAGTTGTTCACTTTCTTGTCGATTAAGGATGAGGCTACCAGAGTCACGATACAAAGGTTTTGTCGGATATGGTAACTTTCTGATCGACGGGTGTTGAACGGATACTCCGAAAAGTTGGGGGCACAAAACAGAGTGTAGAAAAACTATGTTCACATGTGAGTTAAATGTAATGAAACAAAAAGGGACGCAGGTGGAGTCATGCATCAATTAGATAGTAGAAGAGCTTATGAATAATGGTTCAATTACAAGTACCATGAGACTCCATGCGGCTTCAAGTGGTGAAAGACATATTCGATAAGGTGAAGTTTGTTGAATATATGTAGGTATTTGGTTATATTTGAACTTGTAGTTACGTGTTACCTTAGATGTTGTAGCCGGACATGTGTAACCTGTGACTAATATATAAACCGCACCGTGGATAGCAAAAATAAGCTAGATGCAAATTGATAGGTTAGACACGCGATTACAGGAGGACGGTCAGGTGTCCGAGACATGGTTGTTCGGATTGGCGTGACATGATGATGATGATGATGATGATGATGATGATGATGATGATTGTGATGTGTTTCTTGGCCTCGTGGGCTTGTTTTCGGTTGTACTATGTTGATTAGTATATGGGGGAGGAACGTCCGTTAAGCATGCCCCAGAGAGTGGACAAGATTGTTGAACCTCGTTAACAAATCTTGGTGTCATTTATATGATTGTTTGTCCTCGTACTATCGACATGCGCCTCCGACATTACTACTGCCGTCGATTTTGCAGGATAAGAAAAGACTGGAGCATGAGCTAGTGTATGGTCATGTGAATAACGTGTAAAATATGATTTTTTTTCTTGATTTATAAACATTATCATTTATGTGATTCCTGGTCAACATAAAGTTGAAACTCTGATAAGAATTTTTAGCCTTATTTTCTTGTCGATCTCATTAAACCAATTTCTAAACATTTTAAACGATATTTCTTGATGCGGAAGATTATAAGTGATGTAAACAATGTTTCCTACAAGACGCGCAAGAGTAGATGCTCAACCGTCTCCTCTGAAAGCACATTTCTCATACTCATTGCAATTTCTTTAAGTCAAATTATGCTTCGGTAAGAAGACTTTCCTATTTAGAAACCACATGAAAATCTTTACCGTAAGTGGTATTGTAAGTTTTCATAAATATTCCAACAAGGCAGGCCTCTTGCCTTGTTTCAGAAAAATAATTTTCAAAAGGTGTGTATATTAATTAGATGTCCTTAAAGCAGAACTGATGATGTGAAGGTAGCCTTCGTGGCTAGGGAAGAAACTTATCGTGTTTTTGTATCTCCTTTTAGACACCATGCCACTATGGTCATGCTTTACCTAAAGCTGGTCAGGTAGCATTCGTGGCTAGTGATCCCAAGTACTGGTATCGAACTAGCCACCATATCGCACAGATTGTTTCTTCCGACAAGTAAGTAGTGCAACCCAATGTGTCGAACAAACATCGATCTTAGGAGAAAGGGAGTACGCGAGAAGGCAGGATGGGTGCGATGTTCGATTTTGAGTTTGAGGGAGGCTGCTTTGTTGAGTTGTAAAGTGACGTGCATAACTGCATAAGAACCAAGTACAGTCACTCAGTTCTTGATCAAATCATTCTTGTCCGAGCAAACAAGAACCCACCACGTACGAACTTAGTCACTTCCTCCGGAAACAAAACGAACAATCATCGTCGTCGATGCATTGGATCTCCAGCTGCTGTGTAGATCTAGTCGGTGCAAGATGTGCAACTTTCTCGAGTGATGCTCTCCGTTCAAGTCAGAGCTGTCTTTTCCTCGAAACCGTGGGTTGACTCTTTGGCATGGGTCGACATGGATTTCCGGCGGTGCTTGCGACGAGGGGTTCGTTGATGGTCGCAGAAGGTGAAGTCGGAGTCGCTGACTCGTGGAGGTGTGATGACGATGACGCCGGATTGCAACCTCGACGATGGTCTCTCTTCTCGGCGGCGTGTGTGCTCCTTGTGGGTGGCCAGGTTGGCCGGATGCACAATATGGTCATGTTCCACGACGACATTGGTGCATTGCTTCTGTAACGGTTTTAGGCCGGTTCCTCGCTAATGAACCGGTCAATTCCCCTGCTTTTTAAAATAAATGAGGCAAATTGGCTGTTTTGTTCAAAAAACAACCTCCAAGGCGGTGGCCGATATTGAGCACGCAGACAATCTAGGTGCATATCAATCAATCTAGGTGCAATGAGCACGCATACAATGGTACACGGAGACAATAGAAGAACGGAATTGTTTTGCATCCCACACTTTGTGTCCGACGCTTGTACGACGCCAACATCCAACGGACCAGCCTAATTACCTCACGCAATCAAACGCAACCAAACGCAATCAAAGGGCCGGCAGAAACCGTCGGACAAACGTCGGACAGGAACTGTCGTATGCTAGAAGAATTGAGAACAAGCAAGAGCGCACCCCCGGGCGCCCAGGGGGGCTATCCACGTGTCACTCTTATTTTGTCCTTTTCGAGAACGATAGGAACGTGGAGCTCGCGGGCTGGGCGCTGGTTTTGCCTCGCTGTACTCCTCATCTATTTGTACTTCACCGGTTTGTACTGCATCCATTTGTACTGCACATCCTTTTCTCGTCGGTTGGACTAGCACGCACGCCATCCCACCCAAGATCTCTTGCGCTGCCGCTCTCCCTCGCCACCCCTTCCTCCCTCTCGCCTTACAGGACGGGGCTTGCCTGTGCCGCCCGTGTGCGACCATCCGTGCGGCCTGCACGCACGGAGTCATCGAACGGCTCTGCCTCCCGCACCCCCACCTCTGGGCTCTGGCTGATTCCTTCCGGAAAAAAAATTACCCGTCCGTAATTCCGTATGACTTAGGATAACGCAAAATAGCAGAAATGATCACATCGCGCGGGAACACATCCAGAAAATACACCGGTGAGCGCCAGAAACCAATCTGCCGCTAATGGAAACAGAGCAATAGGGAGCTAGAAGCGCAGCAATCAACCCATGCAAATTCTCCTCCAATTTAAAAGATACAGGCGACAGTCAGTACAAGTCGGTGATGGCTTCTTCAAGTAATCATGGGCATGATGGCGATGAATCTCACACACATACAACAAGAAATCTGACCTATTCTTTGATGAATCATAGTCAAATTTTGTAATTTCTTCATTTTGGATCGGCAGTGGGAATTCTTCCAATCCTGTTATCCCCTTCCTTTGATGTTCTTCGTCAGGCATGCCATGAGCGGATCAAGCTACATGTACAGGAACTCCTTGCAGGATTGAATTTCTGGGAACATCTGAATGCACAAGCTGTCAAGCTCCGTCGTGTGCGCCATCTCCTCGGCCGGAGGAGAGGCCACCACGGCCCCGTGGAGCCTCGTTACCTCCTTGCCGTCGCGGGGACACCGGATACTAGAACCACCGCTGAGCCCGCTCGGCCCTCGTCCAGCTTCACGCGCCAGCCATCATCCGCAAGGGCACGTGGTTGCCGGAAACGGTCCGGCGGCGGATGAGCAGAGCCGCGCTCGCGCTCGTCCAGGTCAAGGCTTCACGGCGCTGACCCCGATGTCGCGAGCGGCGAGATCCGTCGCGGGATGGGGTTGGAAGTCGGAGGAACGCGAGTACGGCGGCCGGAGGTGTCGCCGGCGGCACAGCTTCGCGGCTTCGGTCCAGCTTGAGTTCAGTCAGGGGATAAATACAGAGGCGAAGAGAAACACCAGTACAGGCGGAGGATACGGATCATTTGAACGGTTTGTATTTGTGCTTCTAATTTTTTCCGGAAGGATTCAGCCGGAGCCGTTCGATGACTTTCGCGCGTGCAGGCCGCACGGATGGTCGCACGCGGGCGGCACAGGCAAGCCCCGTCCTTACACAACAGGACAATGGCGGCGGCGGCGGTTCAAATCCCTCGTTTTGTGCGGACAGAAAAAGGCCTGGAGGACATGGCAGCCGATGAGGAAGGTCGCACGGAGCAGGACGGGAAAGAAGAGCCGAGTCTGCGTGAAGTGGGGGCGCTGGCGGTTCAGGTTTGTCTTTGACAAGCTGCGCAGCGGGAGTGATGACGAGAGGCAGAGGGTTTCGTCGGCTGGAGGCCACTGTGGCCACGGCCGTCCAAATTGCTTCCTGACCTGCGTGCGAGGAACGCATCGGCATCGCTGGTGAGGAAACCATTTTCCATTCAGATGTTCCTCGTTCTTTCCTCTCTTATTCTCCTTCAATTTCAATTTTCAAGTACTTCCCTCAGCGGCCTGGTGGTTATGATTATGAGCGACGGCGAGAGGTGACAAAGTGCGATCTCTGCTTGGTGAATGGCAAAGCAATTACCTACTTCGACTTGGGCTTCCATTGAGCCAATGACAAGAACAGAGGTGACTTGCTAATCCGTGGCTCGTACATATCATTCTTTGTCACTTCTCTTTACCTGAATGCTCTAAATTTCAGATTCCAGCATGTAGATATGGTACGCCTACTTTCTTCCCTTGGGCTAGGCAT
Organism: Poa pratensis; assembly: GCA_947311845.1. Taxonomy (NCBI): domain Eukaryota; kingdom Viridiplantae; phylum Streptophyta; class Magnoliopsida; order Poales; family Poaceae; genus Poa; species Poa pratensis. The sequence goes on along the minus strand of CAMZMU010000075.1, from coordinate 8,584,481 downwards.
GTGGTCTTCAGGTTTGCATCTTCTCCATGCTTCCCCCAAATCCTCTCTGAATCTTGATGTTTCCCTCCCGGTTTACTTCTAAATCTGTTGTCCTTGAATGCCATATGCAGTGAAGATTCACAACTTTTGTTGTGTAGCGGTTGCACACGCCCGACACACACAACAAGAGGGTTTTTTATCACTCCCTGGGAGATTTGGCAACAGAGTTTCAAGCTCAATCATGGTAATAATAATTGATTCTTTGTGGAAAATCCCTGCATCATTCCAATCGTATTTTCTTGGCCAGTGTTGGGTTACAAAACCGGATGTACCATCTGTATGCATTTTTTTGTTTGCAGTTGGTAAATGGATTATATAAAGGACTCATGATGGCACTTCTGCCTTTCTTTCTATATGACACATGTTTTCGACTATGATATTAGTATATATTCTTGTTGCAAAATTGTGTTTCACAGTATTATGTCAGCTCTTTATTTCTCGCAGGGTCTTGGATCATGCTATGTTGATATCATTATTTTTAATAATGAGGTGTTTGTTCCAGTCTGGTGCTCAGGCGGATGAATGGAAGAATCCTAACGGTATTTACTGTTCTTTTCTATTCCAGTTTTATCTTTTGTCTACTTGTTCGTAATTACGTAATACCATATTATTACATGTATTTCAGGCCAAACTCCTGTTTCACCAAGGACATCTCCTTTCTGAAATATATTGGGTATGTCCCCAGGAGACTTTCATCTTCCCATAATGTTTGCTGATCAATTTTAACATACATCATATGAAGAAGCATTAACAGGAGAGCCACGTTGCTACAATCAGTTCAAATAGCATTACTTGCTACTGTTGTTTGGCAATATATATGCATCTAATAATGATCTGCACTGCCATATCTTGTTAGGTTGTTGTACTAGCATTGTCAAGTGAAAATGGTAGATCCACTTCTAGAGTGATAGGACCAATCATAATGCATGTAAGTCGACCTGTGTGTTAAGTTAAGATTTTGTCAGCTTTGCACCGATGTATATACTTGGCATGGTGTAGCAGTTATTTGTTTATGGCATGATAAATTGTGATCAGCATGTGTACGCATCCATTTCTGTTAGATGGCCATTACTTTTGAATAGAAGGTAGGTGAAAACGAAACCATGTGTTGTCTATTATATGCTGGTAACTCTTAATAGTAGTGGCATCTAATTTCCCTGTATATAAATAAATATCAGTTTTAAGAAAATGATATTGTGCAAGAGTATAGGACTGTAGACAGGTAAACCTGCATATTGTAGTATGGATTCGTGATGATCATTCAGATAGTTCTAGAGAGGTACGTGTTACTGGGTATAGTGCTGTCCCTGTCTTAATGTGATGCACTCGCAAGGTCATTGATGTTAGTCTTCGTGTTTGCATAATTTTTAGGACATGTTAGTGAAGGTGCAGATCCAGTGGACCACTTTTTGTGTAGGCAGGTGAGACCATTATTGTCAGTGTCGTGGATACCATATCATAAGAAAAATTGATACTACCATTGTTATATTGCGCTTCTGTCTTGCGCGATCCTGTTTTCTTCTAGCCATTGTGTGTGCCTTCTATTTTAGCGACTCTTTGTGTTGCGGTCTTGCACTATGGTTATTAGATTGCCACTATTTATAATTCGGTAACACATTTTCTTGGGTTTGCTTAACCCCCCTAATTTTGCAGACAATTGTTTACTGAGTCTCGTCTTTTGGATGCAGAGGGTGAAATCAAGGTGAATTTTTTTTTTTTTTTTGATAGAGAGCTCGAGTACAAGATCAAGAACAAAGAACGCACACACACGCTCGAACACAGGCAAGAACCACCCTTACACAGCGAAACACGGATCCACCACGCCACACGTCGCCGACGACCACCAGCAGCACGCCGCCGGGGAAGAAGGAGACGAGGAAACCACACTCCGAGGAAGCCAGCTCGACCAACCTTGTTGAAGAAGCCGCAAGAGCCATCCGCCGCATGCGCCGGAATCTTGACGATTGGAGACCATCGGCGTCGAGCCGCCACCCGATCCGCCCAACTCCCGCAACGCCCACCGCGTCCGCCAGCGAAGGAGAAGCAACCACCTGCAAGCTCCCAACCAAAACTAGCAAAAGCACCCCACGGACAAGAGCTCGCGCCGCCACCACGGCCACGAGCTCGGGGATAGGCGCGCCGCGGCTCCAAGGAGCAGCAACCGCACCCGCAGCGGCGGATCTGCCTCGAGCACCCACCGGAGCAACGAGGGCAGAGGAGGGAACCGCCGCCGCCAAACGCCTCTCCAGCCGCGCCGCCGTCTCCACAAGGTGAATTTTCTTAATCTTGTCAGGATTCTTCTGTTAGAGATGGTACATTTAGTGTGGTTTCTTGGGATATCTTGGTGTTGAAACTTGACAGTCGTTATTCATCAGGGTACTTGAAATCCCAAAGTAAGAAGAACCTGTGAAACCAATCTGGAGAATATGATAAACCAAAACACTTGCAATGATCAGTATAACCTTAGACTACTCTTTTTTTTGCGAAACTAACATGCACTACTCTGTCACCAAACATATGAACATGTTCATCTCACTACATGGACAGTGCAGTCTACTGTTATGTGCACTTTTGCCTTACAAAATATGCAACAAATAATGAACTAATATCGTAACTTGTTGGCAGTTTGGCACTCTGTTCTTGGTCACTGAGCTGTAATAGTATCTTACAATGTTATCTTTGTTCAGTAGCAAAAATCTGAATCCCGATACTACACCAAGTCTTGCAGTACAATCACTATCCCCTGGAAGATTATGAGAGACCCAGAAGTTTAGGTGACAGCCTTTTATCCCCAGGAAGATTATGAGAGACCCGGAAGTTTAGGTGATAGCCTCCCAGATGCGATAGTACTGCAGGTACAGTTTGATTTTTATTCTATGTACCGCTGCATTAGCTTCCCTTATTTCCTCATGTATGTTTAAACTGACTGCAGTTGGTTTATGTACGGGTGTGTCGCTTACATGGGATTTATGGATGAAAGATTTTAATTTCGATAAATTTTATGGTCATACCTACTTTTTGTATTCTGTCATCACAATCATGGGTGAGCAGTACTCTGTCAGACACTGGTCCTGGAGTAGAGTATCTACATACACTGCTTCGCTGAAGTTTGCGAGGAGGGTTTACTTCCATCCTTTTCCAGTCATAACTCATAATTGAACTAAGTTTCTGCAATTTGCATTAACTTCATGGATTTAAATTATAGGCTTGTTCTTGTGATCTGACTGTTTAAATGTCTGTTGCAGATAGGTAGCTTCTTTCTGTGTGGAGTTGGGAAGTAGGCAATGGCTATTTTATGTTCGCATTTCATGGGCGTGGTTGCACCATTGAGACCATCTGACATGAACTGATCAGACATACAGATTTAGTGCTTCTACGAATAGGTGTGCTCTGTCTCAGAATAGTGCTCAAATGTACATTTTCATTCATCCATTTCGTTGTTTTCATGTCCAGTTTGATCTTTGTTAATGAAACAATGTGATTCCATGTTTTGTGTGGTTTCTTGGGGTAACAAGATAAAAGGATGGATTAATGTCTGGTTACGTCCTGACTTATGTGTGCTAATGTTGCATATGAGCGGTATGGTGGAACTTTGTATGTAAGCTAGCTTTGCTTTATAAACAAGGGAAAACCATAGAAAGTTGAAAATAAATTTGGCAGTTGAAATCACTTGCAATGGATGAATGGCAGGATGGCTCGATGCATGTCAAATATTGGGCCACACTTGACCTATGAGGAGCCAGTCGAAGGAGAAAATGCGCTGATGTAGCGTGAGTGGCTCTGGTGGCAATCTGCGCGGATGCGGAGGCAGCGCTGGTAAAAGACGCCGATATGTGATATACGAATTGATTGGATGGAGATGAAATTGAGATTAGCCCATGTTTGAACCCTAATTGGGCCGCCACTGAACGGTGAGGAGGCGCCCCGAGGGGCGCCCCAGCCTCTAGTGTATATGGAATGGTTCAGTCTGGCATATCAATCTAGGTGCAATGACCACGGATGTCTTCAGGCGGCAGGGGTTGCTAGCCAGCTGGCCGATATGTAGGCATGTAGAGGTCCAATCTCCGGCGGATAAGTCAAGGTTGTCTGATGACCTGTCAAGAAGTTAACGGTGACAACTTGGGAAGCTTGAAACGAGCCATCGTCATCAACGATGTATGTGGTGCGGCGGTAGCGAACGCTTGGTTGCAACCTGGGAATAGCTAATTGTTGCCGATTCTGTCTGCATGTAGCATTGATGCGTCGTTGTCTCCATCGAGATTAAATATGAAGAGACAAGCTTGTACACTGTTGTTCAGGGAGTGCCGGAACAAGATGAAGATAAATATATCATTGTCCACATGGAACACGTGATGGCCTCGGTCATTCCGAGGTGACAACATTGTAGTCTTAGAAAGTTAGAAGCGAGACTAGGGAACTACTTTACATTGATTTTTCCACACGTGAACATGGGTTTTCCTCTAAATCTCACGTTTAACAACCATAGCAGTTACGGAACTCAAATATAAACATTACTAACAAACATGGAAATATATAATAACATTTATTATTCCCTCTATGTCATATCTCCAAGGAACTACCTCGAGCAATTAAGAAGAAAACAACGACCGTACTAATTTGTACTAAATTTTTATACTTGCATAGAACTTACTTTTAGCATGACAATCTAATTAATATAATCTGATGGCACTAGTTGACTGTTCTTTGGTATAAGGTTGTAATGTATCACCGAAAATACTTCTACATTGTGCTAAATTTAAACTTTATTCCGTAATAGAAGTTCCTTCTTATATCAATTTTTTAAATTTCATAATCTATATGGTATATAAATCTTTCGGGCTAAGACCTCTAATGCGTATGATCCAATAAATATTTTAATAGCAGTTTCTAGTGTATGATTGGATAAGATCAGGCCGACTTGTTTGGAGAATATATAGAGGAGGCTTGCCATCGAAGTAGAGGCGGGATTCAGAGGCCGGCGGAGCGGCACATGCAGGGACGGCGACATCAGAGGCTCCATAGCGATCAATGGAGAAAGAATTTGGGGAAGAGACCTTGAGCAGGGTTGGTCGGGTTCCTTTACCTCATCAGAGGGGCATCAGAGCTGCACCTCCATCCCTGGAGATCCACCGCTGCCCACCATAAAACAACTGTTACTGAAAAGAAACCGACCTAGCTGGGTAAGTGACTGCATGAGAGAGGGACCCATGGGTGAGTGCCTAACAAGACGCTCCACAAAGCTTAGATTCCATGGAGTATAGGGGTTGGAGGGATGTGTCACACAAGACGCGCAGAAGAAATGAGATAAGCAAATGCCCAATCGTCTCCTCCGAGTCACAGAAAGTGAATTTCCTACAGCCATTCAAAAAATATTTGGCCAAGTTATGCTTAGTAAACAAGACTTTCCTACTTATGACTCCTTTGATTCACTGCAGAAACTGTTGAACTCATAGGATCATATCCCATATCCCATAGGATACATTGGAAAAAAGCATTAACTCATATACTTTATGGAAAGTTTCTTCGCTGCAATAAAAAAATCCATTTTCCCAAGAGATTTAGGTAGACACGATATCTCAATCCTATAGAGAGGTCTGTTTTGGCTCCGAGACTCACATGATCCTGTCTGAATAAATAAATCGAAAAAAATAGTAAAAAATTTCTAAAAATTCTAGAAAAAATGGTGACGAAAATATGAAAGTGTTCTAAATACGTGCCAAGTTTCGTGATAAAATGAGTAATGACATGTGTAGTGATCCGTTTGAAAAAAATCATTGCTCTAAATATATATATTTTTAATCCCATTTTGGTCAGTGTTTGTGTTCTTTTATGTGCACAGAGCACCACAAATGCCATTTCACCATGGAAATTGGCATGTATGTAGAAAACTTGTATAGGTCATTTCACCATTTTTTTTTGAAATATTTTACCTTTTTTTAATTTGGACAGGAACATATGAGATAGATTGTGAATTTCCGAATCCTATATATTTTGTATTCCTATACATTGCCTATCATATGAATCAAATGAGTCCTTCGAAAGCACGTGAAAATCTTATTTTAACTAGTATTTTGCATTTCCATAACTATTCCAACATACAAACCTCTTGCCTTGTTTCAGAAAAAACAAAAGAGAAGTATTTATTTATTGGATGTCCATAAAACAGAAGTGATGATGTGAATGCTCCGAGGAGCATCGCCTCCCTGAAGAAACTTTTAGACACCATGGTCATGCTTTACCGAATGCTGGTCAAGGTAGCCTTCGTGGCTAGTGATCCCAAGCAGTGGTATCGAACTAGCCATCATATGTGTCGAACGAACATCGATCTTACAAGAAAGGGAGCACGCGAGAAGGCAGGCGCGGATGGGTGCGATGCTCGATCTTTGAGGGAGCCTGCTTTGTTGAGTTGTAAAGTCATGTTCATGTACAGGTCCGGTTGCAAGGGAGCGAGATCGAAACTGGATTTGGCCAGTTACGGTACCTACCTGCACTATTGATCTCGGAAGTGTAAAATATTGCTGCTGTTTGGTTTGGTTATGCCTTCACGGCCGGCCGCACCTAAACTAAAGGGGCGCTATATATAAGAGCTGCTGGTGCTTGACACATCACAAGTAGTCCTTCAAATAGATCATTTTCTTACGGTATGATCTTGCCAGCTGTTGAGAGAAATCCATGCGTCCGGCAGTGAGAAATCAACGTTCCCCCTAGCTTTCATCTTTTTTTCGCGGCATCGGCCTTTGATAAAGGGATTAGACTGCGGCGTCGCATCCAGCTACATTCCATGCGGCGGTTCTCTACTAATGCATGCATGATGACACTAAGCCATGACATTATTAGATTCTCCCGCTATGATTAAATTTAAACAAATTACCTCCTGAACAGCCAATATGATTAAAATCCGTTTTCGCCATTATTTTAGTCGCCACGAGATGTTCTAAAAAGGTATCATATTCCAATGTTTTGATAAGTTTTTCATTGTTAACTATTATATTGTTATCACTAACTTATCAGATTATATTAATTTGGTTATTAGATTTATGTTTGTCATTATGTATCAATTTAATACTGCAGGATACTACTTTTTGTGTAATGATACCATTTTTTAGGTCTTGATAACGGTTGAACCCTTTCTCCAGCTATGTGTATCATTGCAAATATTTAGAAACGAATAAAAAGTTATCAATTACCATAGACAATTATCGTGGTAATTGTCTGCTGCTAATCTGGCAGCCATCGGGCTATAATCCGATAACCGGTGTGATGAAAAAAACATCACATTCGATGTATAGCTATTTGCAGATGACTAAAGACGTGTACAGTTATCGTGGTACCTGGTTGGTGCTAATATGATACCCATATTACTGCAATTTGATAACTGGTGTGAAATAAAATTGAAGAAAGTCTACTTCTCGTCCCTGAACTCTTGAGAAAGTTTAGTTTTCATTCTAAAACTTCTATTTGGTCCCAAATGAACTTTGAACACTTGGAAAAGTTCACATCCCATCCCACCCAAGGAAAATGGTGACGTGTATTGTCGTGTTGCTTCACCCTCTTGAAATTGACCATCTAGTTACGCCGCCCAGGTACAACGAACGAGCATGTAAGCATGAACTGACTGTAGGATCCCTCAAACGAGTGCGGCCATGAAGGGATGCCGCCAGCGGGTGCGACGGGAACTCTGACCTTGACATCGGTATGCGCTTAGGGAGGTCCGAAGGTGCAGATGGGCTAGGGACACAAGTGAGTTGGGTCGTGGATGGGTCGGACAAGCTCGAGGGTCATGGCATGACACGGACTACCGAGACGACACTGGAGTGGGGCACCAAGAGTGCTCTCGAGGTTTCAGGATTTAGAGTCTGAGTGGGAATTTTGATTCGACGGAACATGCAATTAAGATTTGGTTCCAGTTTAGACCGATTTACCTTTTTGTGCTACATGTTGTCCACACATGCGTATTTCTTAGAGTTGGATGTGATCTGGACTTTTCCAGAAGTCTAGTGTTCATTTTAGACCAAACAGAAGTTTCAGAACAAAAAGTGAACTTTTCGAAAAGTTTAGGTTGAAAAGTAGACTTTCTTCAATAAAAATTAACATAGGATTTAGTTTGAAACTCTTGTCGAGACAAATTTAACGGTGCAAACGGATCGCTAAATGATTTAAAAGATAAATCATTATGAATTTTTGAATTCGCCAATTAATATGATGATGTCACCAGATTTCTACATGCATACATGTGTTTCTCTTATAGGAAAAAGGCACACGCAAAGAGCCGCATAAAGAGCGACCCGTTGTGGCGCATATGATTAGCTTTCCCTTGATAAGAACAAGATTGGATAATTAACACGCTTTATATATTCTCAAACGAGGAAATACATTACAAAGATAATGCTCCCGGATGCAAAGAGGAAAAAAGATGGAATGAAAACATGCAAGTTGCTATAGTAAAAACCAAACGCATTTAGTAGTACAAGTTGCTGTACTATAATGAAACGTATATCCCCTTTGAGTCTTAGACGACGTTCTTCTTCACTCGATCAGGTTCGTGATCGCCGAACATACGACAGCTATCTGCACGGAGTAGTCACTGTATTGCGTGACCGGCGACGGGACGCCGGCCTTGGCGAAGGCGTCGTCGCACCGGTGCGCCAGAGACGCGGCTTCGCCGGCCTTTTCCTTCCCCGCAGCGTAGTCGCGGTTGTTGATGTCGTCGTGTGATTCCGCGAAGGCGAACCCCATGGCGTCGTACACCTCCTGGCACTGGCCCAGCGCCGCCCGCGCCCTGCCGTCCGTGCCGCCGTGCTCGGCCAGCATGGCCTTGATGTCGTAGACCGCGTTGTCGGTGTTGACGACGCCGGTGAGGGCCGCCACCTTGGCCAGGCCCCAGGTGTCCGCGCTGGGGCTGTCGTGGTGTTTGCCCAGCTCCGACACGCAGAAGTCGTAGTCCACGCGGCCGTCGCTGCCGGCCGCCGCCTTGCAGGTCGTGATCACCGTTGCATCGACGACGCCGCTCATCAGCGTGAGGACGGTGGCGACGGCGAGAAAACAAGCCGTAGGAGATTTCATCCTTCTTGTTCGTTTTCTTTCGGGGGGGAGTGGTTAAGTTCGTACGTAGTGGATTCTTGGTTGCTCAGACATGAATGATCTAGGACTGACGGACTGTGTTCTTATAGGCGCGAGTAGCCGGAATGCTGAATACTGCGAGCACGACTGAGGGAAGGCAAACCTTCGCGAAAGGCAGCTCGGGGGCGCTCCCGCATCGACGCGTGTGGCGACGTGGCGCGGAGCACCCGGCGAAGAATGACGATTTTTCAATCACATGATCATTTTGTCCGACTATTTTATATGGTGGTCCTTGAGACAATCTACCACTGGCACCACTAATAGCTTTCGAACGGCCCAATCGGTTTCGGACAGACAAAAACGTTACCAGTGCCTAAAAACTCTCAGGCACCTCAGTGCTACTCTTAACTTTGCAGCGTCGGGTAACCACCGGACACGCCATCCGACATGTTAACACAGAGTCGCAATTTCCTTCTCTCCGCCAACGAATGGTGCCATCGTCGCCACACCTTTTCATCGCCAACTATCCGTCGAGAGTCCATAGCCAGTTAGCGACCATGTAGGCGGACTCGCTGCCTTTGCTCGTCCTCGTTTTGCGCCGCCACATCCAGGGACGGACCCAAGATGCAATTTAAGAGGGGGCAAAGATGAGCTAGTTGATGAAAATTTCGTTGCTAAGTGGGGGCAAACTAATAATTAAGCTTGCTAGTACAAGGAGTCTAAACAATTGAGTGGGGGCATGCCCCCACTGCCAACACGCTGGGTCCGCCCCTGGCCACATCTCGTTCTAGCGACGACCGAGACTATCTCCCTCCCTTCCCGCACGCAAGGTGTTCGGTTGTTTATCAAATGCCTAATTTGCTTGAAATTATTTGCCTAGTTTCACTGTTTTATCGTTTATCGTTGGTTCATTAATTGTTACCCAATAGATTATTAACAACGCTGATGATAATATGTGTTTTTCCAAATGATGGAAGAAGACACCAACCTTGTAGTTGAGGACAAAAATAATCACATAGTCATCATCGTTCTTTTAGCTACGCAACATAATTTGACACTCGCAAGCACGAAGGATCGAGGCCGGAACGGCTAACCAACAAGCCGTCTAAGGGCAATGGGTCATGTGCTGCTATATAATCACTATTTTTATAGCAACCCAACAAACAATGAGATTCCATTCCACCATCGTTTTACGATGAAAAAGGATTTTTTTCATGCGATTGCATGGTGTTCGGGTCTATGACGCATGACTATTTTGAGTTGAAAAAGATTGCACCGAATCTTTTATTCCCATCCATTCACAAATACATTGATAGTATACGGTGTCTTGCATGTGTAGCTAGAGAAGACTTTCTGGATGACTATCTATGTTATGTCTGAACGAAACTTCTATGTGTACGACACTTATGTGTCCGACAATTGTACGATGAGCAATCCAACGTTGTGCTTTACTTTTCTCACACATCTGAATGGTTAGATGGTCCACAACGTACACAAATCGGACGGAGAGTGTCGTACGTATAACAACTCTCATGTCTGAATCCATGTACATGCTTTGTGCAACAGTGGTGAAAATGTTTGGACCGACTTATCTGAGAGTAACAAATGAAGCAAGCACAACTCGGTTCATGGCATAAAGTGCGGCGAGGGGATTTCATGAGATGTTTGGACACATATATTGCATTTACTGATATGGAAGAAAACTGTCCATTCTTTGGCAAGAGATCTTTATAAAGGATAACATGTTGGAGCGTGCAAAGTGTTGTACTTAAAGCTGTGACTGATTATAACATGTGATTTGGCACGTATTTTAGGCATGGCCGGTACTTACAGTGACATCAACGTGTTGTGACGCTCTCCGCTGTATGCGAGACTTGCTAAAAGCCAAACTACAGAGTGGAACTATGAGATCAATGACCACCAATGCCACACCAGAAGTTCCGGCCTAGAACAAACATCCAAAACAATAGGAAATCAAAGGTTCGCTCTTGCCAAAATATGAAGGCGGACAAGGTGCATATATGTTTGTTTAGGTGAATTTGATTCCATATTTCCTCTCGTACCTTCCGCTATGCAAACGCATTTTTACTAGTGCGGTTTTCCTACGACTTGCTAAATTGAAAAAGTCAAAAAGTCGTTTTCATCCTTTTCACTTTTAATTAAGGGGTCGACAATTGTTTGTGCCATTTATTGAATCAGGATAAAAACATTTAGCACGTGGTTAGAATTTAAATTATGTCGTCATTTACACCAAAACCAATTAAGAAGAAAATTACTCTTTCACAAGATCACATTTATTACTTGTGTCTTAAACAATATCATAATTATTATGTTTTCACAACACTTTTTGCCGTCACGAGCTACGAGGTTATGTGTGATATCCTGGCCTAGTACTTAATAAGATTGATAGGATACTTATATCAATAAGTTGCAACTTACTTTCCGAAAGCTCTTCTTAATAGAACTTAAACGTGCTTAGCTCAGATCAATATGGGGATGGGTACCGACTGGGAAGTCCCTCCCGGGTGCGCACGAGTGAGAACAAGTGCGCGCGAGTGAGAACAAAGTGTACAGAAAATACTAGTGTTTACAGTAACATACTTCGTATCATTGTAATCCCTAGTAACTTATAATTTATCCATGCTAACCATTCACTATTAACATGATAGTCATTGTGTCATAACGTAACACCCCGGCCGCCCCGGGCAGTTTTTTAGGATCTTCTACAGTGGGCCCACGTATCAAAAAGTGAAATTCACGCTGGCACATGTAAGCATATGATCCTGACACTGAAAAAAATCAAAATCAAAAAAGTCTGAACAAATTTTAATGCATACATCTCGACATTTTATGTGTGCACATCAAGTTTAGCGAAAAAACGACATTATTTTTGGTCTATGCAAAAATACAGAATGTATCATGAAAGCCTTTTTCAGCATATAAAAAACGTCACTCCCATTCTAAGTGGAAGTATTAAAGTGTCATATTATTCACTCCATTTAGAGAGTAAGATATATAAATTTAGTCAAAATTCAAGTGTAATTTTTTTAAATTTTTGGTCCTACGCAGAGCTAATTTTGACGAGTAAGCCGAACGGCCGGCAGCTCGATTAACTTGAGTCGGCCGTCGACGATTACAAATTTACGATGCGACGAACCATTGCGTCGGCCCTATCATATCCTTTCTCCTTGTCGCAGGCTCATAGACGGAAATAAAATACTGGGGTAGAAATAAACACTGGACTAGTGAATCTAAGACCCTCTGCTTAATAATGTAAAAAAAGAACCCTCTGCTTAATGCTAAAATTTGCAATTTCCGTAAATTAATCCATATTTAGAAGCACGTAGCAAATGTTGGAGTGACTACTAGCTTAGCAATGGAATTAGTGGACCTATCTGAAGTGTAAGACAAGGTCCATTGATTCAGTCGTCCAAGACAAAACGGTAGAGCCAGGACAAAAGAAAAACTCAACGTGACAATAACAAAACATCTTGTACAAAAAGACAATAACAAAACATATTATTTGTTGGAGATGCGGGGGATCGAACCCCGTGCCTCTCGCATGCAAAGCGAGCGCTCTACCATTTGAGCTACATCCCCGTCTGTTAATAGGACCATTAATATAGCATAATTACCGCAGAATTATGCTGTTTACACGGTGGACGCGCTTAAGAACAAGCCTGCGAGGAGGAGAAAGGACATATCATAGATTCATAGTTCATATGGCCGTCTACTTAGCCGCTCGCCAGCGACTCATTTCTGCAGCACAAGCGCACCCACCAGGCCACCACCCCACCCACTAGGGCGTTGCCTACCCCTTTCTCTGGTTGTCGCCTCTCATCCATGGCTCTGAATCTGGGCCCTCATATAAGAAGGTATTGGTGTGTGCAGGGCTCACGTCTCTGACTGCCGTAACAAAGGACCCTGCATGGGGGCTCTGGCGGTGGAAGGTGTTGTCAGTGTTGCTTTGATGACAACCTACTTTCAGCACTAAGGCCTAAGGGTGATCATCGGCTCGGGCAGCGACAGAGCTTTCTTCTGAAGGGACACGTCAAGGATGGTGGCGAATGGATGGGTCTGTCGGATAGGGCTCGAGCGTTGAGCGGTGCAAGGCGCACCGCAAGGATCTTGGCAAGCAGTTCGCCTTGCACCGACCTTGTGGACTCGAATCAAAGTGCGTTTGTTAGGGGGCGGTGCATACACGATAATTTCGTGCTGGTGCAGCAATCTGCGCGGACGCTGTTCAGGGCTCGGGTCCCGTCGCTGCTCCTCAAGCTTGATGTCGCTAGGGCGTTTGACAGCGTGTCTTGACCTTTCTTGATCAGTGTGTTGCGGCAGAGAGGTTTTGGGCCTCGGTGGATCGGCTGGATTGTTCTGTTACTTAGCACGGCATCCACCCAGGTGCTTGTCAACGGCAGCCCAGGGGACAGGTTCAGAAATGGGCGAGGCTTGAGGCAGGGGGACCCTATCTCCCCTATGCTCTTCATCGTGGTCATGAATGTGTTGTCTGCTATGTTCAAGGTGGCGGAGCAGCAGGGTCTATTGTCTGACCTCCAACAATTTGGGATCCGGCACCGTGTGTCTCTGTATGTGGATGATGTCGTTGTCTTCGCGTGACCAGCAGTCCAGGAGGTGGAAGTGGTGCATGGGATCTTGTCGTGCTTTGGGGCTACGTCGGGGCTGGTAGTGAATTACGCTAAGAGCGTCGCAATCCCATCAGATGCAGCCAGCAGATCCTTGATGAGGTGACCCCAATCGTGGCCTGCCCAATTGGGGAGTTCCCATGCAAATATCTCGGCCTGCCTCTGACAATCAAACGGCTCCGAAAAGAAGATGTTCAGCCTCTTATTGACAGGCTGGCTAACAAACTACCGTTTTGGAAGGCGAGGTTGCTAACACGGGAAGGTCGCGTGATTTATGTTCAGGTAGTTATGACCTCCTCTGTCATTTACCAGATGATGGCGCTAGAGTTGGAGCCCTGGGCTCTGAAGATGATCGACAAGCTGCGGAGGGGGTTCCTGTTAGCTACGTGATCAGGGATCGATGGATTCAGTGACTATAGTGGCGGATGATTCCGTTACAACGTAGCTAGGATTCGATACAAGCACAGCTGTGCTGAATTGAAGGGAAAGTATGAAGAACTAGGGTAAGGTGTTCGCCGCCGCCGCCGTGCCGGGTTCGTGATCCAACTTGGATACCTCTTCGATGGCCTTTTCCCGTGTATAAGTAGCAGCGCTAGAACCTGGGCTCAGCCCATCGGTGCCGTAGCAGCCCAACAACGGGATTAGCAGGCGAGGGTGCTAACACCCCTCCCTCCTTGAAACTCGGCTTGTCCTCAAGCCGAAGCTTCCTGTGATATCGAAGGACTAACTTGCCTGGATCCCATGGCAAATGAAGTTCTTTGCTCTTGCTGGAGTCGCCACAGCTGTCTTCACGGCAGTAGATGAGATCGGTGCCGAATGTGTCGAAGTAGAGTGCCTGGTTGAGGTAGTTGTAGCAGTCGGCCGGAATTTGGTTGATGAAGGCAGTGTAGTAGTCATGGCTGAAATGGAGTTGGTCGGAGAATGCTGGTCGGGTGACATCCCTCCCTCCTTGAAAAGGAGTTTGCCCGAAACTAGTGGAAAACTTGAAGACATCCAGAGTCCATGCGACCAACCAGATCTGATATGCACAGCAGAGATTATTCGCCAAGAACTGAATAAGTTCACCACTCCCCTCCGATTTCTTCATCCTCATGCCAGTGCACATGTGGAAGCTAGAACTGAAAGAGACATCAACACACTCATGTTTCAAGACTGATTCCAGCGCATGTTTATCACCACTGCAATGTGAGACATCAGGAATATTGTGCTTGACAACAGGATAAGATAGGTGCCCCGCACTGAAGTATGTTTCCCCTTGATAATGACCAGAATAAGAGAACTTCCTGTAGTTCGGAATCTTGAGAACTTGACATGTTTCACTTGCAAATAAGTTGAATGTTGACCCCTGTAGCTCAAGCATTGCTACTGAATGAATTCTGGCCTGATAGTAATACAGCAGGTTCGGTTGTTGAAACTGAGTGATTACAGGTTCAGATAGCAATGTGTTGTAGACACTGAACACCAAAATGCTAACCCACCTTCGCTGCTGCATGTGTAGCACCGGACCTGATCTGAACTGCTGGATGGCATTGAACAAGCAGTCAAGAGCACTTTCCCATTGTTCTGCATGGTTGTCCAAGTTGCTCCAAGCCAAACTGAACTTAATTGGTGCCGGAATATGAAGCTGATATGCATGAGTTAACATCAAAATTGACTTGACTGAACAAGCAACAACCAGCTGCATAGAAAAACCAGTGCTGAACATGCTCGAGATTTCAGTCAAGAGAGCAGTCGTATACCACCATAGTTCCATGTTTTTCTGACTAGGAATGAGCAAAGCTGGCCGGCCAATTGCAGAATGGGCAAACCTCCAGTTCGGACAGAGATTTTCAAGATAAATTAGCCCACAGCTATGCACCGAAACTGTACTATCGCAGTGGAGCTGAGCAGAGACAGAGACATCCTGCAATTCCTTAACGTGAATTGACATAGCACTGGAGGATATGGTGATGTTGCACTTGGTAATATCCACACACCCATTTTGAAGAAAGATTAGAATTCCGTCACGTGGCAGCTCAACCATAGACACATGCTCCAGGAGTGAACAAGGATTCATGTCACCACAACTAAATTGAATTACTACTCTCAGCTCGCTCCATGTTGCTACCTCATTTTCTGCAAATTCTGTTCTTTGAAGCTCACGTTGAAAATTTGGCTCATAATATTCCTTGACAACAACAACATAAGAGATTTTCCTTTCCTTGGTGACATCAGAAACAACTGCTTCTCCATGATCCCATGGTGACAACACCCAGTCATCACACAAAATAGAGTTTGAAGAACTCATTAAATCCAGAACTTCTGATTCCTCCAGTTCAGAGCTCAAGGAGTCACAAAATACGCTGAAGGACGGCCATGGCAGGGGCCGTGTCTCATCTCCATTAGCATGAATACTCAGGAAAGAAGGCCAGGGCATAGGACGCTGTACATGAACCGTAGGTGCAAGAACAGACGGGAACTCACACCTTATGGCCAGGGCACCGCTGCAGCAGGGATGTTGTTGCTGTCGATGCTGTACTCTGTCGGAGACGCAACCAGCACAGGGGCGGCCACTAGGTGTTGAGGTCGGCAATCTGTCGAACACCTCAGAGGCACTTTGGTGATGAAGCCGGACGAATGAGAGTGGATGTCCTCGGAACAGGTCAGAGTCGATGGGGCGGGCGCGACCTGCACCGAAGTAGCCATCAGCTGCTGGGGCGAGCCTTCTGTCGAACATGTCGCGTGCACCACAGCGGTGGTCTCGTTGGAAACACCGACAGTGGCCGCCAGTGACCTCTCAGTTGTGGGGGTCGGAGACACGGATACCGCAACCTTGATAGCTTCGTCGTCGTCGCTTGCCGCAGTTGCAGCGAGGAGAGGAGCGACGTCAACGGTGGTTGTGGGAGACGTTGTGCCGGCCTGCAGTGCCGACGGATCGAGTGGATACATCGCCGACGCCTCCTCAACGCCGTGGCCCTTGTCACGGTGGTCATGCTGCTCGGGCAAATCCACCGCCACTTGTAGACCCGAAGCCTGCGCTGTCGTGGAGGCCGGAGCAGAGCTCGACTCGGTGGTGTCACGGCCGAGGTCTTGCAACGAGCAGGCCTTCAACGCAGACAGATCAAGTGGATCCGTCGCGGCCGCCGGCTTCCAGGTACCGAAAACCTCGGCGATCGACTGCCTGATTTGTTTGAATTCACTGCGAAACTCGGCGAGTAAATCCTTGAGATCGGCCTTCGTGGCGGATTCCATGGTGGATCGAAGGTGTGGATGGGGAAAATTGGTGAGAAAAATTGGGGAAAATTTCTGGCCCGGATCGGTGGGCTCTGATACCATGTGTTAGCTACGTGATCAGGGATCGATGGATTCAGTGACTATAGTGGCAGATGATTCCGTTACAACGTAGCTAGGATTCGATACAAGCACAGCTGTGCTGAATTGAAGGGAAAGTATGAAGAACTAGGGTAAGGTGTTCGCCGCCGCCGCCGTGCCGGGTTCGTGATCCAACTTGGATACCTCTTCGATGGCCTTTTCCCGTGTATAAGTAGCAGCGCTAGAACCTGGGCTCAGCCCATCGGTGCCGTAGCAGCCCAACAACGGGATTAGCAGGCGAGGGTGCTAACAGTTCCTGTCGGTCGGCAGATATGAGGTCCAAGGTGGGAATTGCCTTGTGGCTTGGCCTGCAGTTTGTCAGCCAAAGACCCTTGGCGGACTAGGTTTCCACAACTTGAGATGGTTGAGTGCGGCCCTTCGCACCAGGTGGATTTGGTTCCAGAGAACTTGCACTGATAAGCCAGGCAGGGGCTGGAACTGTCGCTATCCGCAGATGCCAGAGGTCTGTTTAACGCGGCGGTACGCATCGAGCTGGGCAGAGGCGACAAGGTCCTCTTCTGGAAGGATCCTTGGATCCACGGACGCACGGCGGCGTCTATTGCACCAGCGGTTCTTGAGCTGGTCAGGCCTGGGATTGCACACTCACACACGGTGCAGAAAGGAAGGCCTCAGAACGCTTGGGTGCTAGACATTGCAGGGGCGATCACGGTCGACGGAGTGGTGCAATTCTACGCCCTCTGGAACCTCATACGGTCCACCCAACTTCACGAGGACATGGCCGACGAGTTTGTGTGGAAATTTACCGCCAACGCGCAGTTCTCGACCAGATCGGCGTATCAAAGCTTGTTCGCCGGATCCACCGCGCTCCCGGCGGCGACAAACGTGTGGAACTCCTTGGCCCCCCCCCCCCCCCCCCCCCCCCCCCCCCTCAAGTTCAAGTTCTTTGGGTGGCTAGCGCTACGGCGCCGATGTTGGACGGCGGACAGGCTGACAGCTCGAGGACTACCGAACCAAGGTTCCTGCCCCCTTTGCGAGCTGAGGGATGAGACGCTTGATCACCTGCTGATGCAGTGCCCTTTCTCTCGTGGGGTTTGATTCAATGTCCTCTGGCCGCATGGACTGCAGCGGCTGCTGCCGAGCACTACGGCGACGATCACGGATTGGTGGCCAGCGGCCGCGTCGTTCGTGCCCGCGAAGGTGCAGAAGGAGCTGAATTCGTTGCTGCTGCTAGTTATGCGGAGCCTCTGGACTGAGCGCAACGCGCGCGTCTTCGACGGGGTATTCTGCACAGCCAACGTTCTTCAGACTCAAATCTTGGATGAATGGCGTAGCTGGTTGAGTTGTAGACGTGGGCCGACTAGAGGAATAGGCTAATTCTTCAGCTGAGAGGTGGGATCTGCCCCAAAGTGGGTATGATCGTGAGCTGTGGTTGTGGTGTTGGTGTCGGGCACTCTGTCCTGTAACTAACGTGTAGCTCTCCTGTACTCTTCTTCTTAAGCTTAATATAACGAGCGCAGATCTCCTGCGGTTCTCCAAAAAAAAGCGTTGAGCGGTGTTTTGGTCATCGTCTCTCTGTATCTGTTGGGTGTTCGTGCTCATCAATCCCTTTTATCGTTGTGAAGACGGGTCTCGTGTTGTGTTGTCCGTAGAGCTTTGATTTTCTTACTTGAGTGGTAGATACTCGTTCTATCTCAAATTACCCTGTTATCCAGATTTGGTCAAAATTAAATTTTATAAAAGTTAATGAAGTACATATTTAAAATTAAAAAGTAGTTTAGACCAAATCTAAAATGTGGGATATTTTAGGAAATAGAAATCAATGCCTACCCACTAGATCCTTTTCGAGTGTTGCGCAAACCACTATTACATGTCGCATTATAACAAAATTAACCCCGCATTTGAGCTAACTTTTATAAAACCACAACTTTTGGTTCAATAACCAACATTTGCCCATCATCCTCCGGTTTGCGACCTCGGCTCTGCCCCGCCACTTCGGTTTAGCCACCACATGATGTCCACTGTCTCTGCGCTGAAATAGGCGAGAAGGTGTGTTCGTCGTTTCGATATCAGTTCGGTATTTGGGGATTCGGGTATGTTTATTTTATTGCAAATCGATTTTGTTGATTTTAGGCGTGTTCGGCACGAAATGTGTTGGGGTTTCTCTCACTCTATTCCATTTTGCTAGAAGATGTGAGCTTCTACCTCTTAGAGGATGCCTAGAAGGTTCAGTGGTAGAAGGTGAACTAAATTTGGAGCTTCAGTTTGATGACAAGAGGAAGAAGTGGAGGATGAGTTATAGTTTGAGGGAATTCTATAGTAGGTTGTTTGCTAGCACAGATCTCAACGCAAAATGGGCGATCCTGATAGAGGATGAAAATAGGCGCGAGCTCAAAAAAAATACTCTAAATAAGATATGAAATTCTTGATAGTGAAACTAGCAGAACACACCAAGCAATGTCAAAACGTTCAATGCACAGTACATAGTTGCCACCCAGTCTTTTTTGGAAACGAAGGCAAAAGCTCTGCCTTTTATATTGATATAGAAGGAGCAAACAAGACACGGCCTAGGCCGAAAGTAAAAAACAGTAAACTAAAGGTGTCCCGTAATGGATCACCCAACGCCGTCTACTCTCTCCGAAAGGAAGATTGTCATAACGATCCCTTAAGTAACAATGTCAGCTAAGTGCTTATCTCCGGCCAGGATCCAGTTTTTGCCTTCATCTTTGATCTTCTGCATTAGGACAGACGGCATCGATGAGGTGTTATTGAAAACTCGGGCGTTCCTCTCCTTCCAGATTTCCCAGGTGATGAGCGTAACAGCGGACTTGAGTCCCTTGGGATGAGCAGTGGGCGATTTGGTGGCCGCCTGCCAATAATCGAGGACAGATGGGCGACCGCTGCCCAAGTCCTGCACAAGGGAGGGGCAAGAGAGCCATGATGCCGCCGCCTGCCAGATGCGCTTCGAGAACCGGCATTCGAAGAGGATGTGTCTTGCCGTCTCTCCTTGGCATTTGCATAACTGACAGAGAGGGGTGTGAGGCCATCCTCTCTTAGCAAGGCGGTCAGACGTCCACAACCTGTTTTGCACCACCAGCCAGGCGAAAAATCTACATTTTGGAGGTGCCCAAGTCTTCCACACGAGGTTGTTGAACGAGCAATGGTTGGAGCCAATAAACTGAGCTCTGTAAGCAGATCCAGCCGAGTATTTCCCGTTCGGAGACAGCGTCCAGGTGATGGTGTCAGTAGTGTTTGGGTCCAACACAACCCCTTGAAGGAGATCCCATAGGTTGATGAATTGCGCGACATGCTCCAAGGTGAACTCGTGGACCGCGATATCAGCCACCCAGTTTAAGTTGTCAATGGCGTCCTTAACGCAACGCTTCTTCTTCTTGGATGCCAGGAAAACTTTGGGGGCGAGAGACTTTGGAGAGGTACCATTTAGCCAAGACGAGGATCAGAAACTCGCAGTGAGACCATCCCCAATGGTGACGTTGGTCGCAGCATTGAACATCTCCCTATCGGTGTCATCGTTTGGTGTTTCCAACCCGACCCATGGCTTTTCTGGGGCCGTCCATTCGAGCCAAAGCCATCGCAATCGCAAGGCGCGAGCGAACTTCTCAAGGTCGAGAATGCCTAAGCCTCCCATCTTCTTTGGGCGGCACACTTTAGCCCAACTCACTTTGCACTTCCCTCCAGAGACAGTGTCACTAGCAGCCCAAAGCATAGCCCGACGCAGTTTGTCAAAAGCCTTCAAAGTCTTTTTATCAGCCTTGATGGTTGTTAGGAGGAAGATTGGCATGGCCGTGAGGACCGATTTCACCAAAGCATCACAACCGGCCCTATTGAGGAATTTGGACTTGTAGGGATTTAATCTTGACGCAACCTTGTCGATGTATGGTTGCAGGTCCACCCGCCTCAGTCTCCCCAGCGATAGCGGGAGACCCAAATACTTGATGGGAAATTGAGCCAGGGTAGCCGGAAAGTTGACGAGGGTAGCGTTGAGGTCGATGTCCCCGCAACGGATGGGGGCGACAGAGCTTTTCTCGATGTTCGTCAGAAGACTCGTAACCTTGCCGAAATTTTTCAGTAAAGCAGACAGGTTGGTGATGTCCTGTGCGTCAGGCTTCAGGAAAATGACCGCATCGTCCGCGTAAAGCGAAATGCGAGACTTGATGAAGTTGCCAGGCAGAGGTTGAAGGAGCCCATGATCGGTGGCCAACTCAAGAATCTTTGGGAGCGTGTCGATTGCGATGTCAAAAAGCAGCGGAGAGAGCGGATCTCCCTGCCTTAGCCCACGGCAGTGAACAATCTCGTTACCCGGGATACCATTCAATAGCACCCGGGAAGTGGCCGTGGAGAAAAGGACCGAGGTCCAGGCTCGCCATCATGGGGGGAACCCAAGGCGCTGCATGAGGTCAAGCAGGTAATCCCACCGCATAGTGTGGAAAGCTTTGGCGATGTCGAGCTTAATGAGGAGAGCAGGGGTTCACTTTTGGTGAAGGCGATGGGCCACATTTCTGACATACATGAAGTTGTCGTGGATGCTTCTGTTCTTAATGAAAGCGCTTTGGCAAGTGGAGACAATGTCATTCATCTTTGGGCGCAGTCTAGAGGCCATGGCCTTTGCAATAATCTTGGGGATTATGTGAATGAGGCTGATAGGTCGGTAGTCCTTTAAGCAATCGGCCCCTCCTTCTTGGGAAGAAGAGCGATGTTGGCGTTGTTGATGATGTCAAAGTTACTGATGGAGTGCTCCGAGAAAGCATTGATCACTTTCATGAGGTCATCCTTGACAATCCGAGAAAGCACTGATGGAGTTGCCACCGAGTCGCCACAGTTGGAGGATCAAAGGGGGGTGGGGGGGGGGGGGGACTAGATGAGCACTATGGAGACGTGGTCTGATTCGACCTTCATGACATGAACCAGTTCGGTCCATGGTGGCAGCAGGACCAAACACCATGCTGATCTTTAAGGTTGGAGCGATGAAATACTTAAGAGATTTAGTATCGAGATTGGAATGTAAAAGTTTGCTTATAACTTAGGAGAAAATGACCTGGAAGAGTGGTTTTGTAAGATTTACTCTTCCAAGTTTTCTTCTAGAACATTTACACTCCCAAGTAGGGCTGGAATTAAAACTCAAAACTCGTGAGCTAAACGAGTAGCTCGTGACTCGGCTCGACTCGAATCGAACTCGGTGTCTCCCGAGCCGAGCCGAGTTTTGAATTTGAACTCGTTTGTTGACGAAACTACTCGTGAGTAGCTCATTTAACTCGTTTAACACATTCTTAGTGTTCAAACATGCGCGCATATGAAAAACTAGTGATTTTCCTATTAATTCTGAATTACAACAATGATGGTCCTTCTACAATTTGACATCTCTAGTCAAAAGACATATCAATGTTGAAAGGTAGAATCTCTACAGAATTATCGGCGCACAAAATATTGACAGTTTGGCACTAATATATGAAAAAATCCACACTTTATATTTGAGCGAGTTAAACGAGCTACTCGTGAGCTACTCGCGAGTTCACCGAGTCGAGCTGAGTTTCATTTCTGAACTCGTTTGTTGAACTAGTCGAGTCAAGCTCGACTCGTTAGTTGAGCAAGTTTAAGCTAGTCGAGCCAAGCTGGCTCGGCTCGGCTCGAATTTCAGGCCTACAAGTATACCTAGCCATGGGCCGGGCCAGGCTTCAGGCCGGGCCTAACAAAGCCCACGGTCGAAAATCCTAGGCCAGGTCCAAGCCCATCCGACCTTCAGGCCTAGGCCCAGGCCCGTCCATGACAGCAAAATCCAATCGGACTTTCGGGTCTTGGGCCGGGATTCTTCCTTAAAACGACAATATGCAAAACCCAGGCCTAGACCTATGCGACCTTCGGGCTGAAATCTCATGCCCAGGCCCGATCCATGGACAGACCCAAGCCCTAGAATTTTGGGCCAGGCCGGGCTTCCCATGGCCACATATACTTCCAAGTAAGAAAACTCTTTTTTTAGGGGGAGCAAGAAAACTCTTGTACACCCGAAATGGATCGACATTTCCTTAGGCTGTAGTAAGCTAACTACTAGTACTCCGGGAGCTGATATACAGCGCCCGTTAGCGGCGCTGGCGCCTCCTGCCGCCTGAAGAAAAGGCAAGGCGGGCCGGCCCATTAGACCCGATCGGTCAGAATATGGTGCACGATCTATCCGAAAAACAAAAACGTAGCGGTTCACTCGGTTTGACTGTTTCGCATGCATGCGGATCACTAGCACCACACGTTGAGCTAGCTAGCTCGCTCCTACGATCAAGAAAAGTTGCGTTGAGCTAGCTAGCACGGTCGTTCGAGCTAGCACTCGAGGAGCGTCGGCATTTTTCTGTTAAGCTCGACATGTACACTACGGTACACACACGTAAGCAGAACAAAATATAAAAAAACTCTCTCGGAAGTAAAAAAACGGAAACACATGTACACTAAAACCGCAAGTACAAAAAAATTGAGTACGGAGTACAAAAATCTGATAGTACAAAATTTAGTATAAAGTAAAAAAATCCGAAGTGAAGAAAAAGCCGGTGAAAAAAATATTTTTGAACGATTTTAAAAAATGAACCATTTTCAAAATGGAACCAGTTTAAAAATGAACAATTTTCAAATTTGAAACCATTTTTTATTTGGAACCATTTTAAATTCGGAACCATTTTGAAATTTGGAACCATTTTAAATTTGGAACCATTTTCAAAATGGAACCATTTTAAAAAATGAACAATTTTCAAATTTGGAACAATTTTCAAAATGGACCCATTTTAAAATTTGGAACCGTTTTCAAAATGGACCAATTTTCAAAATGAACAATTTTCAAATTTGGAACCATTTTAAATTCGGAAGCATTTTTAAATTTGAAACTATTTTCAGAATGGAACCATTTTCAAATTTGGAACCATTTTTTAATTTGGAGCCATTTTAAAATTTGGAACCATTTTCAAAATGGAACCATTTTAAATTTGAAAATAGAAACATTTTCAAAAATGAACAATTTTCAAATTTGGAACCATTTCTAATTTGGAACCATTTTAAATTCGGCACCATTTTTAAGTTAAACCATTTTCAAAGTGGAAACATTTTTAAATTGGAACCATTTTCAAAAATGAACAATTTTCAAATTTGGAACAATTTTTAAATTTGGAAACATTTTTAAATTATGAACCATTTTTAAATTTGGAACCATTTTCAAAATGGAAGCATTTTAAAAATTGGAACCATTTTTAAAAATGGAACCGTTTTAAAAAATGAACAATTTTAAAATTGTAAACCATTTTAAAATTGGAACCATTTTCAAATTTAAAATAGTTCACAATTTTAAAATTATTCATTTTTTAAAACGGTTCCATTTTTAAAAGAAACGAAAACAAAACAAAAAAGGAAACAAAAAAACAAAAACAAAAAAAGAAAAAGAAAAAGGAAAAGGAAAAAGAAAAAAGAAAATAAAGAAAAAGAAACGAAAAAAAAACAAAAAAGAGAAACAGAAAAGAAATAGAAACAGAAAAAGAAATAGAAATAGAAACGAAAAGAAACAGAAAAAGAAAAAAAAAGACGCCAGACGGACCGGCCCAGGAACGCGTCGCGGGGATCCTCTTCAGGCGGCGCTATCACTATGCGGCGCTAAGGATGACTCCAACGGGGCGACCCATCGAGTCTGCGTGCGTCCGTCCCTGTCCGCGCGAGCCAAAAACACGGCCCAACGGGGCGACGCAAACGGACCGCGGTCCGTTTTTTGGTCCGCCGCGACGCATTCCTGGCCCAAATTTGGGCCACCGATGCGTCGGCCCCGGACGCTCGCGGAGCGCTCCTGCGTCCTCCCCGTGTCCGCCCTGGCCCCGCGTGTCATCGACCCCAACGGCCACCTACCCGCAATAACTGTGGGCGGTGGAGCTGTATAAAATCTCGCCGGCCGGCCAAACCCTAGGGCACACACACAAACCCTAGCACTCCTCCCCAATCGCGCCGGCCGGCCAAACCCTAGCCACGGCGGCCACCATCTCCAAGCTCAGATCCACGCGCCGGAATGGATCCGCCGCAGCCGCCGCAGCATCTGGTGGACGAGGTCGAGCGAGCGCGTATGAGCGTGCGCGGGCGCTATCGCGGCAGCTTCTCGCGCCGAATGGCGACCAGCCCGGCATGGGCCGGCATGATTCCCCAGCCGCCGCGTCCGCGCCTGACGGACGCCCAGAGGAGTGCGGTGGAGGCGGCGGTCGCGAACTGCGTCGACAGCGACGAAGAAGAGTACGCCGCCGGTGTCGCGGCGGCCGGTGTCGCGGGGGATGGCGCGCCGCCGGAGCCTCCCATTGGCGTGGGCGGCCCTGCTCACATCACCGAGGAGGAGGCGGTGGATGCAGCCCACATGCAGCTGAACGCGCAGAGGGCGGCCGCGTTCATGTCCGCCGCCGCGCCTATGCCGACGCTGCAGTGGAGGACGAGATGAAGCAAATGCGCCGCGCCGAAGAGACCAAAAAGCGCGCGGCGAGGCGCAAACGGCACCGGGAAAGGAGCAGGCAGCTCCACCTGATGTCATATCCCCGCCGGCGTGGCCGCCTATGTGCGGCTCATTTTCCACTTATACCGGCGCCCGCTACGTGTTTGGTAGCTACAAAATGATCAAAGAAGATTGAGTCAGCCAGCCCTGGGCTGGCCATGGCCGCGATGAAGGAAGAGCCAGCAAGTCCGTTGCAGAACGGGCATGCTGCGTGACGTTTCTCATGGCCGGAGCCCCTCTTTGATCTTCCCCCTTACCGGCCGGTGGTCGGTTATTAATTTTCTTCAAGTTTAGGTTTAGGTTTTAGGGTTTAATGTTAGGAGGAGGTCCTAGATTTACTATGTAATTTTAGTTTCTAAAAATGTAATCCTAGTACTCCCTCCGATCCATATTAGTGGGCACAATTTTGTCTAGATACACATGTATCTAGTCTAAATACTTAACTAGATACATATGAATTTAGACAAAGCTATGCCCACTAATATGGATCGGAGGTAGTATTAAAAAAAAAGTTTAGGGAAAAAAATGGCAAGCGGACTCAATGCGTCGGCCCGTTGGGGGCACTGGCCAGAGAGGGGCGGACATGGGCCGGACGCGCGTCCGTTCCCCGACCCAATCGAACAAAACGCGAACCAAACACGTGTCCATTTGGATCGCCCCGTTGGAGTCATCCTAACGGGCGCCGCATAGGATTTGCCTAGTACTCCCTATCAGGCTAGCAGCCGACCCAGACTAGGCTCTCTTTAGGCCCAAATAGCGCACGTCCACGTCTTGACCAGCCTCACATTAGGCCCGCCATTACCTGTCGTCGTCGTCGTCTGCAGGCGAGAAATATTCTCCTCGATGGTGCTGCTTTCCCTTTCTCTCTCTTTCTCCTCTCTCTCTGCAGACTCCAGAGCATGATTCCACTCTCGATACCTCGGAGTCGGAGATATCGCCGCCGCGCGACAGATTCTCCTCCCTCCTGACGGCGCGGCGCTGCTTCTCTGAGTGAGTTTCTGATCAGAATCGCAGCTGCAGCTCTGTTATCTTTCCCTCACTCAAGCCGAATTTGTTTTCGGCTGATCCGTTAGGCGTGCCCTGGTTGATTGGATTAGTTAGTTACCCAATTTTCTTTGGAAGCCCAGGGCAGGCAATTGACCCCGGCTCCATTTTTTTTCCAGAGAATTAAGCGGAATTCAGCGGTTTCTTGCTATTTTTTTGGTTTTCGGGCGTTTTATTGGGTCGCCATAAAATTGACTGGCGATCCATTTATTTAGGATCCACCGCGTCTCCGTTTCGTTATGTTCCATATGACTGTCGTCTTGGTTTAGACTTTAGGATTTTATATCTATCTAATTTACATATTTCGCTAATAAGTTTATCCACCGTATTTCCTTTCTACTGTCCACTGTTTGACAGTTTGACATTTTAGTGGGTGTGTTTATTAGTATCTGGCAGTTAGTATGATCAATGGGTCTTCGATTTCCTTTAATTTTACTCTCTTGGTGGTAATTTATGAAATGTTGGTCCAGTACTAAGTTCAGGACTTCGGACTGAGGTTTTTGTTTCCTATGTATGGAAATAGTTGCACATTAAAATCATATGGCACCATGCTTCAAAATGATGTCGCACATTGAAAAAACTCTTATATGTAAAACATTGTGCCATGAAGATGAACAATTATTTGTGTTAAAAAAACACAACTTTATCTAAAAAAGTAAAAAAAACACAAGGAGCGCGAGTCTAAAATACTCCCTCTGTTTCTTCTTGTATGACGTATTTTGACTGGTTAAGACAAGGCTTTTGGTCAACAATTATTCCATTATACGATTTGTATAAAATAAATTGATGGATTATATTTTTATTCAATGTACTTATAATTGTGACTTTGTGTCACAGAAGCAACATATTAGCAAAGTAACTGTTGGTCAATGCCTTGTCTTAAGGAATCAAATACGCCCTACACAAACGGAGGGAGTAGCACTTTTAAAATGTGTGCTATTTGTTTTTTAGGTGCAACTCACAAATGGGCACATTTTTCGCCGAACTTTTGCGGGCTTGTACTCATCCCGTGGTGTATGTAGAAAATTCATAATTGTTTTGAAGTGTGCAACACACAATATGAAGGATGGTGCCACATAAGATTTTGGGGCACCACTGAACCAGTTCCGCACGATCACCTTGGCGCCTATGCAGATTTTTTGCAGTATTTATCATTATCATGCTTATTCTCGTGCTGGATCGTATTGCGTTATTTATACCTTCCCTGCTGTTTGGTTCATGTTTTCCTTCTTCATGTCAGTGAGTCGGGAACTCAGGATAAGGCTGGACCTGCTTTTTGGGTTTAGTTTCAGTATTGGATTTCTAGTAGGTGGCTAGTCAGCAGCCACAACTACAGGGCTGGTATATATGTGCATTTTTTAATTCGTGGGTTGCCCTTTCTCTTATACTAAAAAAAAATTCAAGTTGAACACTTGGACTTTTTAACAAAGATACATATGCTAGTGCGCTCGGGATTATATTCTTCATTAATTGATTAGTAAATTTGCTGCGATTGTACATGTTTACATCATGATTTTGCTCTGTATGTATGTTTGATCTTATTTAAATATTTCCTAATTGCAGGAAGGTTGCCTCCTTAAAAAATCAAAAGCTGAACAATTTGTGCACAAGGATTGCTAAAATCAGAAAGTTTCCCTTTCATGTTATGAACAACTGATCATCCATATTGCCATTGGTCAATCATAAATCGGGCAAAATGAGCTTCCAAGGTGGTGGCACCACCGTCACGGGCAAGAGGCAGCACAAGGACCACATTCAGACACTAGTTAGGGAAGGCTCTCTCTACAACCTAACCCTCAATGAGGTCGAGAGCCACCTCGGTGCACCACTTCTTAGTATGAACCTTGATGACCTTCTGAGGAGTGTGCTTTCAGATGATATGAACCTTCCATTACCAAATGGTGTTGGGAACTCAGGTAGTCAGAGCACATCAGCTTCTGGTCTGGAGCGTCAGGGCAGCAGCATTACTGTGCCCCCAGCATTAAGCAAGAAGACAGTGGACGAAGTCTGGAGAGACATCCAGCAGGATCAGGAGAGCAGTGACGAGGAAAGGAGTTCAGGCTGTGAGGCACAGCTATCACTTGGGGAGATAACACTTGAGGAATTCTTGCACAGGGCTGGCATTGTTACCGGGCAGTATCAGAAGGATGCTGATAAGTTAGTTGGTCCTATAGGAACTGGAGAAGGTGCTCATTTAATGACTAGAGTGCAGGATTTCCCACAGGGCACCAGTGCAATTGATGCGTATATTGCACGTCAGTCGATTGCGAAGCCGCTGAGTGTTGCAATCCCTTCGACAATGGATGCCATTTACCCAGATAGTCAAATGAGTATTTCGCCATCACTAGAACTTTCTGATCTTCAAATTCCTAGTCGTAAGCGAATGTCTTCGGGGATGTGGTATACAAGGTTGTTGACAGGAGGCAAAAGAGGATGATCAAGAACCGAGAATCAGCAGCTCGTTCAAGAGCTAGGAAACAGGTTTTTTTTTGTTTTCCCTGCCTCTTTACGGTTCATGTCATGGCTATAAAACTTTTTAAGCATTTTTAAATGATCAAAGATATTTTATTATATTTAGAAACATACCATCAGAATAAAAGATGAATTAGCTCTCGCGTTGGCAGGATCCAGTTAGCAAGGAGCCAAACAAGCGGTCTCTAAACAGCACAATTCCCAGAAGCTAGTTTTTTGTTAGAAGAACATTTACTTGGTTCGTCTGCAAAAGAACAGAACCAACAGCCCCTCTTTACTAGATTAGAGCTCACTTCAATAGGCTACTGCTTATATT
Source organism: Poa pratensis (assembly GCA_947311845.1). Classification (NCBI taxonomy): domain Eukaryota; kingdom Viridiplantae; phylum Streptophyta; class Magnoliopsida; order Poales; family Poaceae; genus Poa; species Poa pratensis. Next base: position 8,555,089 of record CAMZMU010000075.1, on the reverse strand, counting down.
ACACGTAAAAAACACATTTATTGCCCTGATTTACTCATTTTCGGATTACTTTAGTTCTAAGTCATCGAACTTGTCAACAGCTCCAGTTGATATATCACTTTGTGGGCCTTATCTTTGATGAAATTTAGGCGTACACAAGTGAGCTTGAAGGCAAGGTGGCTTGTCTGGAAGAGGAGAACAAGAGGCTAAAGAGGGAGAAGGTAGATCAATGCTCTTTTTTTTGCATAATCTGTATAATTTCTTTTTTTAAGCGAGGCTGTATAATTTCCTTTAGATTGCTCGTTAAAACCATAATTTTTTCTGTTGTTCTTGCGTCATTTATATAGTTTGCACTTCTAGTGTTAGGATAGACTGACGTACCTTGTTTCGCCAAATAATTTACACCTTGAACTGTCCGCTTTTTCTGTTTGTATTCAACAAAATCAAAGCATGGCTTTGCATGTGGTTCTCAAATACCAGTGCACTGGTAGTACTCATGAAGGCATGGCTGCAATAATAAGCATAGAAGTATGATACTGAAAGAATTATTTGTTGCCGAAGGAATTATATTTTCCTGCTATTCTGTTGACTTGATCTTTGTTTCCTTTGCAAGATTTTCCTCTTGGTTTATTTACATGGGAACAAACAACCCAAAAGTACATTTTATTTGATACAATGTGCATGTACAACAGCTGTTTCTGCTTGCTACTGAAAGTGTCATCTTGTATTTGGTTGGTCACTATTCGCTGCACCTTATGAACGACAAGGATGTCTGACCACATTCGCTTGCAGGAGTTGGACATGCTATTGAACGCTGCACCCCCTCCAGAACCGAAATCGAAACTTCGGAGAACAAGATCAACCTCTTTCTAACTGTGTGTGCAGTACAAGGTTCTGGTAGATTGGTTACTCTTTTGCTTTTTCTTTTCGCATATAATTATGCAGTTTGCGTGCTTGTAATTTGTAAAGGCTTAGGAGACCTGACAATCTTGTGGCATATCCTGTCCCTTAGGTTTCAGATTTGTATATCTGGTTGGTTCAAATATTCTTGTAACACAAGTATATTGCTACTTGCTGTAAGTTTTCACTGTTGTACACCTTGCAGCTAAATAGTGACCTCAGTGAACCCTTTATCTGATTTGCAGAGTTTGTTACTGTCAGAAGAATGTTCCACAGCAGTTTAAACTGAACCACAGAGCAACAGATAGTTGTTTTTATCTAAGAAGAAAAAATCTTTTTTGCAGTCATCCCCATGTCCCATGTTCCATATGCCATCTACCACTGTGGTCCAAGGGAAAAGGCCAAGAATTTCTCAAATGATTGATTGAAGAGGAAGAAGAAGCAACTGAGCACTTAACTTGGCCAATTATTAGCTGGTCAAGCTAGTCTGCGGACTTGGGACTTGCGAGACAGATGGTCCATAGCCAGCCTCTTCCATGTGGAAATCAGGCACTCTAGTCTCCAAGCTAGTACTGCATCAGCATTATTTACTCCTTTTTTTCTCGAACATGCATCAAAATGTGCTCTTTGTTATTATGAGTACGCCGATATGGCTGGAGGCTACACAACCATCGAAGGAAATATGAGATTTTTCCAGTTGGTCGCCTAGTTTGGGACATGGAAACCTTTTCTCGGATCATGCAGGAATTGAACTGTTTATGTGAAGTTCAGATGAAAGAAATTTCTGGGTCGATAAGATCAAAGGTTCGGCATGTATGAAAGTACTAGAGAACTTAGCGCGGCAATGCCGCGCCTGTGTGCTAAATAAAATTTAAATTTTGGTAACGTGCGCATTTAGAAATTGTGTAGGTTTGGAAATTTTTGAAGTTTGGAAAAGTTTGCGTTCTGAAATTGTCTAGATTTTGAAAATTGTTCATGTTGGGTGTTTTGTAGATTTGATTTCTGTTTACTTTTGCGAAGTGGTCAGGTTCGGAAGATATTTAAAAGTTTGAAATATCTAAAATTGAAATTTAATCATACGCCATAAATAGTCAGCCTTTTTTTTGTGTTTATTCAATATATTTTTCGTTGGTGAATAAGTTTTTTTTTTATGGCTATAGTTTAAGTTACTGATTTTGCAGCATTTAGTAGATTTTGGAAATTGTATAAATACCCTAAAACAATATTTATAAAGTGTTTCAAATTGTTTGGAACATGTTCTATTTTAAATTTTGTTTGTTGATTCAACTATGTTTATTTGGAAAATAAGATTGGCATAGCTACAGATTGTTGGAAATTAATCTAAAATTATGCGGCATTACTACTATTTTTCGTTGGTGAATTAGTTTTCTGTAATTTGTGTAAGTATGGGAAATAGTCATATACATTTGAATATTATGTAGCTGGTAGAAGTGCGGAAATATACTCATATACGTTTGAATTATCCAAAAAAAAATACATTGTGAATTAAGGGGAAGTTTTGGTATTTTAAGAATGTTTAAGAGTTGTTTATTTTTGTTTTGTCAAATAACCATGGTTAATTTTTTCGAGCAATCGTGAATTCAATATAAATAAGTAAGATTTATTTTTTAGAGAGCATTTAGGTATGTTCAATTTTTTTTATGGACGATTAATTAGTTATGAATTGTTTGGAAATTAATGTAAAATTCTGCGGTATTACTATTATTTTCCGTTGGTGAATTAGTTTACATGGGAAATAAATTGAGAAAATAATGTTGTAGTGCAATATGAAATATATGTGCTGATAAAAATAGTGTTAATAAAATTAGTTTTGGAAAAGTTATGTGGTGGTGATGTTACTGAAATTACTATGTGGTGGTGCTGTTACTGAAATTAGTTTGTAATATCTGGAGAACGCAAGGACCTTTGCCTAAAAGAAATATATGTGCTGATAAAAATAGTGTTAATAAAATTAGTTTTGGAAAAGTTATGTGGTGGTGATGTTACTGAAATTACTATGTGATGGTGCTGTTACTGAAATTAGTTTGTAATATCTGGAGAACGCAAGGACCTTTGCCTAAAAGAAATGCGTGTTTTTATTTTGGGGGGCCATTTTATATAGCAGTGATTTTCTCAAAATATTCACTGAATTAAAATCTTCAATTATGTTTGCATTAGTACATAAGTAGTTATCATTCTAGAGTCGACCAAAATCGAAACTGATTACGGGAATGGAACCTACTCGTCGGTGCGGTTTCGCAAAAAAAAAAAAAACTGTAGCAACACACTGTAGCTACTGTAGCACGCTACAGTGCGGAAAATACTGTAGATCTACAGTAGCCGGAGGGCTGAGAGGCCAGCGATTCTTCACGCCATTATATATAGTATCTATCTATGCGCATATATGGTTTTGTTAGAGCAGGACATCTCTACAATATCTAAGCTCCCTAGGATTTGAGCTCCTAGGTTGAGCCACGTGGCAGCCTCTCATTGGTTCTCACTAAAAACATTGATGTACATCAAATTGAGTTCAGAAAAATAATATCCGTTGGTTTAGTTGAACACACAAAATTTAGGGATGAATTTTAACAACCGCACACGAATCTACGAGCCGCTCTTCTTTTAGACCATCTCCAATAGCTTATATATTTTAGGGTTTAACTACTTTTAGGACATATGAGGCAAAAAAAACGTTTCTCCAACAGCTGTAATTGATTTAAAAAAAATTCAAATTTATTTCGAGCAGTCCAAAAAAACACCTTATGCTGCAAAATACAACACTTGGGTTGTTGCTAAATAGGAAAAGGGCAATGTGGGCACGCCAACTACTAATCGAAAGTTTCATATCGTCCTCCCGCCTCTTTTCTGGTGACCGCGCTGCCTCCTCTCCCATCGCTTTGGCCTCGAACAGGTCGCTCTGTCACAACTTATACTGATTTGGCCATGAATTCACCGCATTTGATCGAAGGCATAGTAGGGATTTGACCTTGAGGGTTGTCGTTGCTCTCCTCCCCCACGCGGCTACCATCGCTTCCTGGTTGTCCATAGCTTAAGTTGACGAGCCACCCGAGCAACCCTCCTCTCCTCCCCTTCTCACCATGCCTCCTCCTTCCGTATAAGCACGCGCACGAGCGGTGCATCCAAGCTCTACCTCCAGTTGTACCTCGACCAACCCCGCCTCACTAAGATTCCTTTGCCTCCATGCACCAGGCGCAGGGCTCGCCTCGTTCGAAAATTAATTCAAAATTGTTAATTTTGCATTATATGGGTTATATTGCAGATACCTGGCCACCTACAATATTTGCATGTAAAAAGGTTATGCAAAATACAACACTTGGGGGTTGCTGTTATATGGAAAAAGGGCAACGTGGGCATGCCAACTGGTAATTAAAAGTTTGGTGTTGCCCTCCCGCCTCTTCTCTGGTGACCGCACTGCCTCCTCTCCCATCGCTTTGGCCTCGAACTTGACGCGCTGTCACAACGCTTATCGATTTGGCCGTGAATTCAGCACCTTTGATAAAAGGAACAGTAGGGATTCGACCTTGAGGCTTGTTGTTGCTCTCCTCCCCACGCGGCCACCATCTCTTCCTGGTTGTCCATAGCTTCAGCCGACGAGCCATCCGAACAACCCTCCTCTCCACCCCCTCCTCACCATGCCTCCTCCTTCCCTACAAGCACGCGCACGAGCGACGCATGCAAGTTCTGCCTCCGGCTGTACCTCGACCAACCCTCGCCTCGCTATGACTCCTCTGCCTCCATGCACCAGGCGCAGGGCTCTCGTCGAACGAAGATTAGGAAATTAAAAGTTGATACTTGTGCATTATATGGTTTATCCTGCTGATACCTGGCCACCTACAATAGTTGCCTGTAAAAAGATTATGAATTTGTACCTGATCTGAGCGACTAATGTTACTCAAATAACATGTCATGTTTTTATTACCGTAATAGTATGTTTGGGCGCAGCAAAGCGCGCCATCCCCTTCTAGTTCTTAACTACCCCAATCCACTAGGGAGTGTCAGAAATATAATATATACATTTCACAGCCCTTTCCCATCAGTTTGGACTTTTGAGATAATTGGCTAGTGCATCAATTTAATAGGGAGAACTAATGTGAATGTCCGATCTGATCACATGCCATCACGCTGCTAACACTAAATTAATTTTAATCAAAAAATTGTCTGTATAACGGTCAAAGATGAGCATCACATGGTCGGCACTCAATCAGGACGTGCAGACTCCGGCCGTACTGAAACCGGCCTGATCGCAGTCCATCAGACAAGCGCAAATATGACCTAACTCCCTCCGATTGAAAATAAGTGTTGCAGTTTTGAACTGGGGTTAGTTCAAAACTGCGAGACACTTATTAGCTTAGTTCACTTAGTGTTGCGTACGGGTTAGGTGTGTGACCAGTCCACGAAAAGGTTTAATTTGCGTATACACAGATATCCATTTAGGTGAAATTATGTCGAATTTCTCCCGATCAACTTAATTAAGACGGTTCATTTGACCAACTGCAGCGCGGCAGCCGCAAACTGGATTCGAGTCAGAAAGAGAAGCTACACGAGATTTTATTCGAGAAACTGGATCCAGATCTGGTGGTGGCGGTGCCACGTTCCATATGCCTCATGAGTCATGACTCCTCCTCCTTCTCCATTCAGTGGCCAAATAAAAGAGAGAGAATGGAGGACATGTTCTCTGCATGTTCCTTCCCGCCAAGTAGCTGCTGCCGAGTGTGAGCGACAACGCATAAAGACATAGACGCCGCTCTCTGCTCCCAAACTCCACCTCGTAGATCATGATGCCTCCACGCATAGCTCTCCTCCTCCTCTCTCTCATCTTCTTGCTCCAGCTCCTCGTCCCCTGGACGTCAGTCGCCGCAGCACCGACGACGACGATCTCGCCTCTCCACGACGACGGCGTCATTGCTGCGGCACAAGGGTTCACGCAGATCAGCCGTCGTCGTCCCACGGTTAGGAGATTGCTGCTGCAGCAGCAGCCGAGCGGTGCCAAGGCTACCAACTTCTTCGACGCCAGTCACGCCACCGCCGCGGCATCTAAAGCGAAGCCGAATGTGGAGTTCAACGCCAGCGCGAAGGCGGTGACTATGCCGAGAGCTAATCCCAGGAACAACTAGTTAGTCGATCATCAGCTACCTATCTATAGCAGGCTTTTGGTTCCTTCTCTTGTAGTTAGAAATTACCTTTTGTATAGCTACTTACTAGGTATGAGCAAGTTTTGGGTTTTTTTTTTAGCTCAAAGTTCAGCAAGTAGAATCCTGGGCCAGTTTGGAACGCCGGGAGTTTTCTACATTTCCTGTAGCAATGAAACTGTTTCCCATGGGTTTCCTGCACTCCAAGTTTGTCAACTTTAGATTTCTTGAATTGTCACTATTTTTTCTAATTTAACAGCTAGCGCATCAGCTCCACGTTTTGCTAATTTCAGCTCTCTTGAATTATCATTCCTTGCTCTTAATTGACAGCACATCCACACCCTCAGAAAGAACCAACCTAAGGTAAACAGCAAACTTGCACAAGAAACAATACATTAAATGAAATGAAAAGTAGATTAACTTAATAAATAAATAAATGTAAACAAATGTTAGTCTATCATTAAACAAAAACATGATGAGTTATCATGGATCTATGAGACTATAAGTCTATAACATGTGTTCCAAAGCAACTGCTAAGTTCTAAAGTTGAGGAGCCCAGTGTTACATCATTTGGGCAGCTCTTCAAGTAACAATATTTGTTTGCCTCAAGACTAATTAAGGAGCTATGGAACAACGAAGAGTCTAACTACTTCATATGACCAACCTCCTCATACCAAAAAGAAACAGTTATTAGTTATACATCACACAAACCACAAGCCTATTCTACAAACCTTTCGAATTCATAAGCATTGATGCTCCTGCTTGCCTGCAGACCCGCCAACTAACTCTCTGGAATTATTGCTTAATATACAAAATTAGCACAAAGGTGCCACCGTTTTTACCCGACGATTGCTATGTCATCATTGCCGCTGGACCGAAGGAGATTGCTGCATCTGAACCGGAGAGAAGAACCCGGTGCCAGGTGACGCGAAGAAACCAGTTGATGTTGGAGATTGCTGCGATGCCTGTGGAGACTGCTGCTGCTGCTGCTGCTGCTGCTGCTGCTGCTGGCTCTGATTCTGGGCTGGTGAAAGAGGAGGTGGTGGTCCACTTGGTCTTGGAAAACCTGGAGGTGGCATATTGGGCAGTGGGGGTGACATAGAGCTGGCCATCATCCCAAAAGGTCCCAGTCCAAACATTCCTCCAGCATTTTGACTGAATTGCTGCAGAAGTGGCGGCAGCACAGATGGCAGTGGCGGGGGAGGTGGTGGAAATGAACCTGGTGCTTGGTTTGCCTGTGTCAATGGCTGCATGCCTCCAAGAGAAGTAGGTGGTGCTCCATTCTGTTGTGCCTGTTGCAATTGCCCATAGAAAGTGGGAGCACCCATATCACCAGCCTGCGTAGGATTCTCGATTCTAGGCCTCTTTGGTGTCGGGAAGCCTGGAGGCCCTTCAGAGAGCTCTACAGGAGGCGTGCCACTGTTCATGGAAGCAGCTTGTTCAGCAGCAAAGGAGGCCAAAATGGAGGAAAGCACCTGCTCTGGAGATGACAAAGATGCAAGTTTATCTGCCATAGCTGCTGCTTTTTTCTTGGGCTCATCGCCTGCACTGGCTGTAGCAGAGAGTAAGGTTGCTGGATGTGGTGGTTGATACTGGGGAGATATTGGGCTTATTGCTGCATTCTGCATCATCGCTGCAGTTTGCTCTGAAGGAATTGTTGTCATGAGAGTACTCGAAGTAGCCCATGCCCCACTAGTAGCATGGGAACTACCAAATCGTTGTCTTAGTTGCATGGCACGTTCAGCTTCTGCTCGAGCAACCTGTGTCAATTAATTCTGATTAGACACTAGCAATGTTGAAGAAAGCTAACTGTGACCTCACATATAAACTCCAGCAATAAGTGAATAGAAATGGATACAACATACGGATAAGGTACATGTTTGGACTGTGAATATTTAAACATATTTGGATTTTGAACATTTAAACATATATCTATCCCTGAGCTGTCTAATACAAGCTGGCAGCTTCGCAACACATAAGAACCTGTAACTGGTACAACAAATATGCATTGTTCATCACCACGACCCCATTTTTCTACCACACATGTTTATCGAATAGTTCGAACAGGTAAGCAATCTAAGCAGGAAGTGGCTTATTGTATTGAAAAGGCCCCAGGGTGGTAATGGGAGCTTGTAAGCCGTAAGAGGCAGATTTGTGCTTGAAGTGGGACACTAAATATGTCAGTCAACATGTGTACGCACTTGCACAATCAGATCATGGTTAGCCTACTGCCTTCCATTACAAGGGTGAACAGTACCGCAGATTCAGTAGTGGTTACCTAACCCATTAGAGAGTTAAAGGCTTTAAGCAACACAATTATATCAGAGGATTCGCTTTGTATATGTGCATGTGCTGTGCGTCTAAACTCTACATGTGTTTCCTATGTTATTTAATTCCTTTATCAGTCAACACACTACTCAATACTCGTCCGAAAATCTGGAAACAACTTCAATGGCGGAAAGCCAATGACATAGCAAAACTCTATCATGGGGCTCTTAGGCAGCATCAAGTTTCAACAATGGTGCCCAGATAGTCACAAGATGGAGAAATGGATCGAACCATAATGAGGATGCTGATGAAATTAATAAAATGCACAGCACAATCATGTATTTAACATAACAAATTTCCCCTTCTAGTTGGGCAATAACGGAAAAAGCATCAGAGAAACTAACAACCTTGGATGTGATTTACTAGGGAAGATCAAGAAATCATGAGAATAAAAAAGGACGATAAAATGTACGAAGATATGAGAATATAACTTACTTGCAACTGATTGCGGAGAAGCTCTGACTTTATTTCCTGTTACAGATTAAAAAAAGAATATAAAGCTTTGTTTGTAAGCTAGATAATATATGCGTTCAGGATAGAACATTTGGAGGATGATAAAAAAGGTGCCAAGGACCTGTTCACTAAGAGCTTCTTTTAGGTGATTGATCAGGGTTATTCTAGCCGCGTCAACACTTCCAAGTTGCTCAATGCACTGCTTCAGGATTGCTTCCTGTTCTTGAATGTTGGAAATCAGTGACGATGCTTGCTGAATATCTATGGAGAAAATGACTCAAGCATTAGTACTAGCTATTGGATACTTAGGTTCAAGTGATGAAGTGAAATCATATTATAATGTCTCATTGTATTATAACGTCAAGAGCATCAGAACTTTTTCATGTCCATTTTCTTCTTATTTTGGGGATGCAGACATCTAGTGTAAATTTGGGTCCAAGTTTTCAGAGGTGAATAGCTCCAGAATATGGTAGGTAAATATTAATATGAGCCTAATTTTATTTTGTACTCTATAAATCATGGAAAGGACATATTTGAATTTGATATTACCATGTAAACCACAATTATGACAAAATGGACAAGAGATATTTATGACAGAATGGACAAGAGCTATTATTTCGATGCATAACAGCATGCAAAGCGCCTGGATGTGATGTAATAAAGCCATAAAGGAATAAAAATGCATGGACCATCACTTATCACAAATTCACAACAGATAATGTATGTCTGTAATTGTTTCTTCCATTTAATGTGCCCACAGTGGTCACGACATTATGATGATTCATCAAGGATTCTTGTTACCTTTTTCTCTCAGGAACACCTACTAAATAGATTAAAATAATGCTGGAACTGGATGAAATATACTCCCTCCGTTTTAAAATATAAGATGTTTTAGCATTTGTCCACATCCACATGTATACACACGTTTTAGTGTGTATGTTCACTCATTTTAGTATGCATCTAGACAACATGTGAAACACCTAAAACATCTTACATTTAAAAACGGAGGGAGTAGTACTGTAACAACCATGACACAAGACACAACAAGATAACAGAAAGCAAGAATATAAAATTGAGCTAAACATTCCGCAATGGCAGGCAAATTGTCAACACTTGGAACTAGCGAAGCAAGGAAAATCCTTACCATTAGTACAAGCCTCATCTACATCTTTATCCATCTTCTCCAAAACACTAACGGCAGTCTTACATTTGTTTAAAGCAGTGTCTTCATCAAAAGACTGATCAAGTATTGATTTGTATGCAGTTACAATCTTTTCAGGCATCCCGCTAACAGTCAGTTTCTACAGCGAAAGACAAACAACAACCAGAGCCATCACTCTCAAATTCATCCCAATATACCGAATCAACGTAAGTACAAGGAACAGAAAAGCTGTCGCTGGAGGGAAATTTACTTTTGTTATTGGACTCTGATCCTTCTGAGATGATTTTGAAATTGAAGAGGGCTTGGAGGTAGGATTTGAACTAGTGTCGTTGTTACTCAATGAAAGAGGATTGTCACTAAGAATGTCTTTCAGATTTTCACTACGAGTTCCAAAAACCTTCCGCTCATCCCAAATTCCTATCTGTAGATTCAAACCAACAAAACTGATAAATTATTTTTATCTTGGCCTTGTAATCACAAAATTGAATTTATTTCTTAAATTCACCACAAAAGGTAATTTCGGACTCTTATAGTCAGAACATAAAGATAATAGACTAATAGTCACATAACATATAACAGCAGCAGGATATGCATCCTAATAGTTCGCCAAAACAACTAAGTTGGCGGTAAATGTAGCACTATGATGGCACCGACATTTCACCCCCAGTGTTCATGGGGAAATCAAGAAAATTCGACTACAGGAGATTAACTAAGAAAGAAAAGCAACTTACTAATCTTGACACCACTTTCTTTCCATCTTGTCCCCCATTTTCATAGAAATCTTTTAGTAACCCCGGAAGAACCCTCCAGAACTCATTCACGAATTCACCTCCCTTGCGTTTGCTATTTTGCAGGATGTCATTTGATAGATACAGGAATGACACTTTCTTATCAGTTCTTGCATTATTGAACTGCCTCTCCCATGTATCAACAACCCTTTTTGCTTTCTTCCGATGAAATATGCACCAATTTGAAAGTGCTGCTTTGAATAAAGGAATACAATAGACAAGCTAAGGCAGTATATATTGTACAGCCATAGTCTAAGAGGAAGCAAATAACTTAAGCTGACATTTGCTACTCCAGAAAACTGGAATTGATCATACCATGTGATATGAAGACATGATCAGAGCACACAATGTAAATAAATCCAAGTTGAATACACCATCATATAAGAAAGTGGGACATATACTCATACATCCACATGTTAGTATATGCTAGGATCCTTTCCCATATCTACAACCGGGCCAACCATATGTAATATCGCAATTTTAATCATCCCATTCGACTTTGATAATTAATGCTCTAGCATATTAAATACGTACAGGGAAAATTAGAAGGGTTATAGGCCCCAAAAAGGAGGGAATGTTATACTTACAAAATCAAGGCATTTGCAAGACACGCTTCCGTAACTTCACAAGGCTTGGTTAGAAGTTTGAAATGATAGACAAAGATTAACTTGAGTATAACGTAGCATATAGCATGTATAGCACGGCGTGCATACCCTTCTTTACATAAGAAACAAGCACAAAGACATGCAAACAATCAAGTGATCCGCATTTTTATAGTCCATATGGGAAAGCATATGTATGATGAATGCTCTCTTCTTTCTCAAACTCTAAGTATTCCCTTTCGAACAATTGTCTATTGTAGTTTCTGTAATCGATGATAGTGTAAGATACAGTTCACGGAACTGATTAATTGATCAACAAAATTAAAGAAAGTTCAGATGCTTTGCCAATACAACCCTAGCGGATCAGTGCAGTAAAATGCTACTGCAATCTGTTCTTGACACATAACAGATACATACCATGAACACCACAAAGATTGTTCAAGCAACTAACCAAGTGGGGTGGGGTGGGGTAGGTCAACTGGCAACCAGAAACAACTAGTTTAATCTTTTGAACCAGATTTTTACTTTAATCCAATATTAGAGGAAGTGACGACGGATTAACCTAAAAGATAATACCACACTGTAATTTAGAGTCCTACGAGTTCCCGACATCACGTGTCATTTCTTGTAGAAATCATCATCCAAACACAGAGTGCCAAAAAAAATTTATCCCAGGATTCAAAGAGAAAGGAAAGCAAGCATTGACAGTACAAACACAAGTAGTCAACAAACAAAAAATTGTAACACAAACTTTTTTGTTCAGACCAAATAATTATGACTGATACTTGATACACCACAAAACTAATTGGACATCCAAAACGTGTGCCTAGGCTCATTTTACAATTCAAATAGACGAAAAATGAGACTAATATTCTCATGTATGAAGCCCGAGGAGAGACACACAAAACTAACAAACGAACTACAGAGATATTAGTCAGGTTACAACTAGTACTCATATGCAGTATTATGAGTTATACCCGTGCACACCAACACATGTAAATACGAATTTGTGTGGAAAAGAAGAGCGTGCAAATTAACCAATAAAATGGTGCAGAACAGTACATGGAACACCAAACAGGATATTCTAGGCCTGTTTGTTTGTACTCTTCCACATTGCAGTTTAGGGCTCTATTCACCGGAATACTAAAATCAAGCGTGACTATAAGAACTTGCGAGCGTGCGAAAAATACGCCCAAGATTAAATAAAAAGGATACTCTGGATGCTCGCCGCTGAGCTGCTGAGCTTATCAAGCTTCTCGGAGAGCCTCTCCTCGGTGAAGGAGCGCCGCCGCCGCTGCCGCCAGTGGGCTCCGCCTTAGCATCCGCCTTGGTGGACGCCATCGCGAAGGCTCCGCTCCGTCGCGGGCCCGCTAAACCCTAGAGAAATACGCACTTCCTGCGCGGGCAAGATCGAGCCAATCTTGGCGCAGAAAAATCTGCGGAGAAAATATGTCAGAAATCCCGGAGAGCTGGATGAACGGCTGGAGCTTATCTGAGATCCTAGGGAGAGAGGCGCGCACCACGGTTGCGAGCTCCCGAGCTTGAATTTGCCGCCGACGAGGAAGACGGGGAGGGGAAGGGGGCGAGACGAGAGGGTTTCCTCTGGTTTTGGGTGGTTTCTCTCTCGCTCTGGGTGTGTATTCAAGATTTGAGTGTGTTTTTTCTTTGCTGCAAAGCTGCTACAGAATTCGGGATTGGGCCTTGGGGGTTTTATTAAAAAAATTAAAAATTAAGTAAACGCAAAATATTTTTTTAACACAAGATAATTGAGAAAGTATATATCCTAGAGACAGACGTGGACATCATTAATCCTGTGAACTATGGAAAAGCGTCCACGACAAGTAAGGGCATGCGCATCGTCTCGTCTCGGTTCGCGGGACACGTCAACGGAGATATCGTCGGTACCGATGGTCCCGGTGTCGCCTCCCCTTGACCTCGACGTCACCCTGAGTGCCGATGAGGTTTCTATATTTGTTGCATCTTTTGTTTACAATTTGATAAAAGGGCAAAATGGTCAGCCCAGACCAACTTACTTGATCTCGTCGCTTCTCAAACCCATTAGCCCCGTGAATCTGGCCCAGGGCCCGCCATTGACACCATTAATAGTTCACGAATCTTATCGCACCACTATTGTCAAATGGATAGGGCAACTCCAACATTCCCCCCTAAGGATGACTCCAACGGGCCGACGCAAACGGACGCGCGTTTGGTCCGCGTTTTATCCGTTTGCGTCGGCAAACGGACAGGCCCAGTCCGCCCCTGTCCGCTGTTGGTGGCAGTGCGCCCAACGGCCCGACGCATTGAGTCCGCCCGGTAATTTTTTTTTTTAGCTAAACAATATATGGGCCTTTTTCATTCATATATAGGGGGGTGGGCCACAAACAGCTTTTTTACATAATATTTTTAAAACAAAAATATATAAAAACTAGAATATTTGCCCTTCGCGGGCTTCTACTCCTCTTCGTCATCCCCATCGAGGATGACATAGTCCGGCTGCTTCCAGAGGTGCGCCGGTGGTCCGCCTCGCGGTGGGACGACGGCCGGCGGCGTGGGCGGCTGCTCCTGCACCTGCTTCTGGTAGCAGAGGCGTCGGTGGCAGGTCCACGTCCATGGCCTGCCACCATGGCTGTGGTTACCGCCGCCTGCTGCGCCTGCAGGGCCGCCTCCTGCTCTCGGGCGACGTCGGCGAGGACAATGGCCCAGCGCTTGGCCTCGTCCTCGGCCATCTGCTTGCGCGAGGCCTCCTTTGCGGCCTCGAGCTCGGCGTCCTCAGGATCCACCTCCATCTTCACTTCCTGCGGCGGCCCAGACCCAATCCGCAGCGCGCGCGGCGGCGGCGCAGACCCAATCCGCAGCGCGCGCGGCACTGGTGGTGCGTCCCGCCGTCGTGTGTGCGGTAGCGGTGACCAACGCCCAGATGGCGGCGTCGGAGCCCGCGTATAGAGGGCCTGCCGCCGCAGGTCGTGCTCGTCGCGGAACCACTCCGCCCAGTTGTTGGACCTCGCCGCGTAGGCGGGATCGTTGAGGAGCTCGGCCGGGAGGCTGCGGCGGCGCTCAACCTCCAGATCCCGTGCCCGCTTGTTGGTCGGAATTGGAGGCACCGGGATCCGCTGCGGGTTCAGGTGCCAATGCTCGGGGAGCTTGACATCTGGCCACGGCAGCGGGGTTGCGTGGTCCCAGTACCACTGGCAATCCTCCTTGCGCACGTAGACGCGGTTGCGCACCTCGGCACCCGACGGCGCGAGCTCGAAGACGGCGGGGACCGGCTCCGGCTCCGGAGAAGATGGTGGCGTCAGGGAGGGAGCGCGGAAGCGCCGACGGCGGCGGCCAGAGGAGGACCCCGCCTCACCGTCGTTCTTGGCCTTGCCGAGCCCCGGCCATCGGAGCGGCATCGCGGCGAGCGAGGTGGCTAGGGTTTGCGGCGAGGCTAGGGTTTGGTCGCCGGAGAGGGTGAGTGTGCAGTGGAGTGGGTGGGGGCTGGCCGTCCCTATCCCCTGGCATTAAAAAGGACTGGGCCAGGGGAGGCTGACCGCGCCTTGTCGCTGACAGGTGGGCTCGGGGAGGACACGAGGCGTGGCCGCGCGGACGCGTTTTCAGTCCGCCGCGCGTCCGGGGCCGACGCATCGGTGGCCCAAATTTGGGCCAGGAATGCGTCGCGGCGGACCGAAAAACGGACTGCGGTCCGTTTGCGTCGCCCCGTTGGGCCGTGTTTTTGGCTCCATCGGACAGGGACGGAGGCGCGCGGACTCGATGCGTCGCCCCGTTGGAGTCATCCTAACACCAATTGTGTCCGTTTTGACACGTTTGATCCGGTCCGCGGACATGAAAGTGGTTCGGCTCCCGTTTGAGGTGGGTGTGAAATAGTCCAAAGCTGCAAAAAAAAACAATTTGGTGGGCTAGTTCTATTGGATACTTGGGCAATTTACAAAGGGATAAATAGCAAAAACTGCATGGGCTAGGGGTCACGCCCAGGTTGGCCCAGCCGAAGGTCCGCCATTGATGGTGTATGCATACACATTATTATTATTACTAGTTGAATGCCCGTGCGTTGCCACGGTCTATGTAGATAAATAATTTTTATTAATGTTAATTTTCTTTTTGGGAATGGAAATGCTTGTTCAAGGTTTTCCTTTAACCGTGCAGTCCGACAATATTTGTGTGGTCCATGTATTTTTCCTTTATTCCATGTAGCATTCTTTTTTTAACTGGGCCGAAGTGGTTCTGGATGGGCCATAGTTAACGGAACCATACATCTCGGTGATTCATAAGATCGAAAAATTTCGGTCCGCATTTTTGTACCGATCATATTTCGACGTAGGTGTGCAGATTTTTTTTACTGATTGTGTTTATGTGCGGTTTTTTAATCAATCGGCTCCTAGGTAGGCGTACAGGTTTTTTTACGGATTGGCTGTGACGTACACCACCACCACGTATCCCAATTTTGTAGTAGAGATTATTAGCGTCACGTTAAATAAAATAAACAACCTTCATATGTTTAAATCCGTATGACAATTGAATCCAAAATACAGCATAATCTTCCTCTCCAAAATTGGAGACACCTAGGACTCCGTCGACGAATTATGATTAATTTTGACGGATGTCGGTTTGGTTTGTTGAGAGCTTTCTTCTCATTTTTCTCTCATCGGAAAACCAAGTGGTCGACAGTCACCATTGAAGACTGTCGTGGCTGACGGCATCATCTCCAAAAACGACATGCCTCCGCTTACTGCCAACACTTACAAACACAAACAAAATATCATATAAAATCAGTTGATAAAATACAAGAGAAAATATACCATGTAAGATTCAGATAAATGTACCATATAAAATTCAGATAATTGTTTAGCAGTTATACACATCACAAGATTCTTCTGTTGATTTTCTCCACAACACATAGAATGCCACAAACAGAAATTGTAACCGGATTTAGATTTTTTTGTTGAGGGATTTAGATGTGTAGAGTAGGCCACTAACCCACTCAACACAGCCACTCAGCTCAGCCCAAACCCAACGAACGTACACACACAGCTTAGCCCAGCCCAACAGAACTAACGTACACACACGCTCTAGCCCTAGTCGCTGCCTTGACCTTGGTCGACCAGATCGGCAGACCGCACGCGCGCCGCCTCCTCCTCTCGCTCATCGCTCCCTCTCTCTCTAAGACTATGACTCTAGCGATGCGGCGTCCGTAGCGATGCCCTCCCTAGTGACCCAATCCGCGGTGCAGCTCCCCGACGTCCCTGACGCGGCCGTCCCCGCCGCCGCCACGTCGCGCGGTGCAACTTCTCCCCGCCGTCCCCGACCCCTGCGTGTGCAACTTCTCCCCGCCGTCCCCGACCCCTGCGATCCACGACGCCACCGTCCCTGACGCCCTGCGATCCGGCGGGGAGGGCAGCGGCGGCGCATCGCTCGGGGCCGGGATGGGCATGATTGGGGGATTTTTTTCCACAGAAACACCGAACCGAACCGGTATGTTTCATTTAGCGGTGGCAGGTCGTGTAAAACTTTCTAACACTTAGGGGTAAAATTGGAAACTTAAAAAACGTACCATCACCGCCTGAAGCCATATTATATAGTCCATCCGTCCAACAATAATTGTCTCAAGTTTGTTAAAAAGTGGATGTATCCATACATGTTTCATGTCTAGATACATCTACTTTTTTGGCAAACTTGAGACAGTTATTATTGGACGGAGGAGTAGTAGAGATTGTTATTATTATTATTGTTATTGTTATATATAATTTTTCCTCCAAAACTATGGAAACCTGACGGTTATCTTCGTCGCCAGCACCAACCCAATATCACTCTTTAGTGGCTCACAAAGTTGGACTGCATAACTACCATACTAGGATAGACCGGTTAATTCCTCATCATCGCTAGGATAGAAAATTCGACAATAGAAAAGAACAAATATTGCAGTAGGACGTGGCATAGAGAGACTCCAAGTTCCACATGAACGTTTCTAGGGAAAATATCATGTGCAATGAAAGGAATCGGTGCATCCAGTGCACCCGTTGGTTTACAACCGAAACAGTTGTTTAAAAAATAGGAAAAAAATAATGGCATAGACAATACTCATGTCTATCATGTCACGGCTTTTCAAGACAAAATTCATAATACATATCAAACCAAAATTCACTTGCTTGACTTGCAAAGGGATTCTCGATCTAAAATTTTAGCTCAAGTCGTCAACCCTACGCACTAGGGCACGGGGTCTATTTGTAGCCTCAACCTTCCAGTTAGTTGTTAAAGGAATGTACCGTATACGGACATGTCACAACGTTTAAACCAGATGTGACTTCACGAAGTGCTCTGCCTCTGCACGCAAGAGGTGTCAAGCACTTGATGTTTCAATAACAGCCTTGAGCCAGAAGACAGGCACAGGAGAGGTGCCAGGTGGCGGCCCACCTGGTTGGTGCACCCACACCCCAGGGTGCGCCACGTGGCCGCGCTAGTGCGTGGGCCTGGCCTCTCGGTGCCCTTTGGCCTATTTTTCTCCTTTGACCTAACACATTGGGGGCGACTTCCGATTATTTTTTCACCGCCATCTCAGGGGGCGGAACCAGACAGAGACCTCGAGCTCTCCGGCAGGCAGATTTCTGTCAGGGAAACTTCTCTCCGGGAGGGGGAAATTGTCGCTATCGTCAACATCATCAAGTCGGGCATCAATGAGATCATCATCTACACCACCAACACCGTCATCTCTGCGCCTTCCCGGTGTTCGATCTTGGGTTATAACTTGTATATATCATTGAGAATACTTCTCGATGTTAATTACCCTTTGTAGTTGATGCTTCCGAGTTTTATCGGTGAAAGATTGTTATGACCAGATTGTCCTCATATATTTATCGCCTCTGATCGTGAGTAGTTCGTTTAATTCTTAAGGACATGGGAGAAGTCTTGTTGCTAGTAGTCATGTTAAATTTAGTAGCATTCAATGGTTTGATATTAAAGTTGTGGTGTTATTTCTTTAGTCGTGTTATGTGAACATCGACTACATAACGCATCACCCTGATGGGCCTAGAGGAATGCATCGTGTACTTAGTTTTTTATGGTAGGGTTGTCGGAGTGACAGAAATCTGAACCCCAACATTCAAACTATTGCATAATTAAGGGAGTGTAGTATCCTAGAGTTCGAAGTTGTGGTTACATTTTATCTTAATTACTTTCTTATAGTCGCGGAAGCTTGCAAGAGGGATTGATCACGAATGTGAATGAGTCATAGTAAGGGCATTACATTACAATAGGTTCACCCACACAACACTTATCAAAACAATAAAAGTTAATCAATGACACTTGATAAAGGTATATAACTTGACAATATTTCCATGTGTCCTCATGAACGTTTTAGCCATCATGAGTCTCACAAACCGGCTTGTCCTTTGCTCAAATGAGGATGGGCTACCCGCTGCACCTTTTTTCTGCTTTTATTTACTTGTTGTTAAGTTACTTTTTACCATAAAACCACATATAAGATTGTCTCCTAGCATTTAAAGTGAAACCTTTAAGAGATTTCCAACAGATTTATGCAGAAGATTTTAAGTCTAGCTCGTGGGTCATCGTTCATCTTTTCACCCACTGCTTGTAAGAGATCTCCAACAAATTGTTGCAGAAGATTTTAAGTCTAGCTGACACGCAATCAAGTTTTACTTTTATCCTAGGAGATATAACCCTTCTTAATAGTGCACTTATTCCTACAGCTCACGAGCATAACAATTGAATCACTTATACTAAGTCTTCACGTTCTATACCTCACGTCCTTAGCTCCGGTCTTGTAGTCTTCTTCATACCTCAAGTTCTCAACTTTTCCATCTATACTATTTTCTTCCATTTTGAGGTGTCATATTTTTCATGGTTAAACCAATCACATGCGGACTAATTTTTGGTGTCAATAGCACATTAGTATCTTAATCATCTGTCAAATGTCATAAAAAATCACCCAACGGCCATTAGATGCACTACCAATCTTCCCCTTTTGGGTGATCGATGACAACATGGTTAAAACTTTAACAAATATGGAAATATGTGAGTTGATTTTTTATTCCATGATATAGACAGGCTCCCCGTAAATATGTGCACTATTTTGATTTGCGTTTGAATGCAAGTGCAGAAAATTAAGGATCGTTAAGAGCTCCCCCTGATTCTTGGAATTTGTGTAAGTGCATTTTCTATCATAACTTGGATGATAACAATGCACATGCATGTGATGCGCCAAAGAACCAAACATGCATAGGATTTAACTTTGCATCATATCAGGACAAAGAGATAGCTGAAGAGGAATCACAAATGTTAAGTTCACAACTCATACAAGAATGAAATTGAAAACGAAAGTTGAAAACTTTTGTTCTTGTGAAAATGCCACGAAGCTTCTTAAGTATCACCCACCCTTTGGCATTGATCCACCGAAAAAGGAAAATGAAGATTGTTGTGCCAGAAGCTTCAAGAACTTGCGGCGTTGTGGTGGATTTTGAGGCATTTTGCTTCTTGAAGTTAGTGTGACGTGAGGATGAGCTTGACTATGATGAAGAACATGATGTAGATATTGAGTTTGCGGTAGCAGCCACGGTTAAATCACATGATTCTTCAGCAGGGGTCGTGAGTCGTGACTGCACTTTAGGTGGATTATTTGAAGGCTCGGGTTCTTGTGATGTTGCTGGTGTGAGCCTATGTTGTAAGTTGGAGGCCGAAGTGGGACTTCCAAATCGAAGCCCGTATTAGGTTGTTTCGGTGTTGGAATTACTTTTCTCACTATGTTGTTGACAACTCTTTTCGTCTCATCCTGAAACCTTGGAGTTGCATCATCCGGATTGAAGAGCTTATTAAGATGTGAACGGATCAATCTAAGATGACTTGTGAGAGTATCCACTATATGAGTATTGTGCGCTAGCCTTGTCCTGATTCTTCAATGTATCAATGATCTCCAGTTGATTAGCATGGATCTTTCATAGTAGTGAAGCGTTGTATGGTTTATCATCATTGGATGTGGAGCAATATGCAGGATCCTTGAATAAACATGTATACATAACTGGCTGACTGTTGTAGGTGTTTCTCTTTGCGCAAACTTTGAAAGAGGATGTTGATTAGATTAGGCTGGTGGAATAGTAGGTTGTGTGATAGGAGTTGAATCCTTGTTCTTTGTCAAAGACTCGGACATGTAGCTTTTGTTTTAACGGTAATTCTTGTATGAGTGACTTTCGTCAAGGATCCCTCAGTCTGCAGTTGTGGTCACTACGTGAGAGGACACAAATGTCTCTGATGGCGTGGATCACACGTTCACTGGGAACCCCAAGAGGAATGTATGATGTAGCGTAGCGGCAATTTTCCCTTGATACAAAACCAAGGTTTATCGAACCTGTAGGACTTGGAGAAGGCTTCGGCTTGGTGTCAACGGCAATGGCACCGAAAAGCAGTGGCGGATCCAGTGGGGGTGTCATGGGTACCATGGCACCCCCTCCAAAAATGCATATTTTTTTTACTAGTAGTATTCATACCGTATTGTACATGTATACTTACTGAAAAAGACGAAATTAATAAAAATGTGTGGTCAAAACTTCAGAGTCCCATCTATTTCTCGCAGCCCACCAATTCTCGCAGCCCAACAAGCCCATTTACATCTTATTCCTCTCGCATCGCTTGTTCCGTTCATCCCAGCATCCACTCGACCAAAAAAAAAGCAAACCTGAGCAAAATCCGAACTCAGCGGCGGCGGGGCTCAATCTAAATCGACGGCAGGAGGCTGCAGCTGCCGGCGGCGGACCAAGCTTCAAGCTCCCAGCACCGCAGCGCGGCAGTGGAGATAGCCAGTGAGTGACGACCTAGTGCGCGGCGAGCCGGCGCAGCCGGCTTGTTGCGCGGGGCCGCGGGCGCCGGGCGGGCAGGCGACCGGCGGTCCGTCCAGTTGTCCACCATCCGCGTTCCGTGACCAATGAAGCTAGCGAGCTGTTTCCTCTCCGTCAGAGTCAGACCAACATCTGAACATCGACAGGTACATCCGACAGTAAATGAATTTCCTCTTTGTGAATTTGTGTGAAAGACAAATAACTGAACCACTGTGTGATTGCATTTTGTATTGATTAAACATTTGGTGCTTATTTCTTGTGTAGATTATTGAGATTGAGACCACTGCTGCTTTGAGATATGAAGAGAGGCAACGCCATAATGTCTATATTCCAGAAGCATGAAGCAAAGGAGAGAAAAATGCATCTTCTTTTTGAAAGGTGGTTGGTCAAACTGGAACAAATGCCAAAGACTTGACAAACACGAGGGTGGTATTAAAAGTATTCATAATCAAGCTCAAGAGAAGTTCAACTTCTTTTTGAAACAAGAATCATCAATTACAAATGTTATTGTGAAGATATCTCGAGAGGATATGCGCCTCTACATTGCTAGATTGACTCACTCATTGAGATGTGTGAGATTTATCTTGCATCAAGGGTTAGCATTTCGTGGGCATGATGAAGGTCTTGCATCAAGTAACAAAGGAAACTTTCTTGAGCTTCTCACATGGCTGGCAGAAAATAATGAAGAGGTTGATAAGATTGTATTGAATAATGCTCCAGGAAATTGCCAATTGAAGTGCCCGAGCATACAAAGGGTCATATGAGTATGTCTTTAATGCACATTTGATGCTCGAAGTACTAAGTTACACAGATGAGTTGTCTCAGGCCTTGCAAAAGAGAGACCAAGACATTGTTAATGCTATGTCACTTGTTACTATGGCTAAGAGGAGGGTACAGAAGTTGAGGGAAGATGGATGGGAAGAGTTCCAAGCAAGAGTGGATTCGTTTTGTAAACTACATGGCATCAAAGTGCCTTTGCCGAATGCTAGGTATGTTCCTTATGCAAGATCACCTCGTTGTTACCCAAAACAAACAATTGATGATCATTATAGAAGAGAAGTATTCCTTGGTGTCATTGATAGTATTCGGCAAGAGCTTGATAATAGGTTTGATGAAATAAATATGGAGCTGCTCATTTGCATGTCAGCCTTGAATCCTATCGATGCATTTGCTGCTTATGATGGAAAGAAAGTTTTAAGGCTTGCCGAGTTCTATCCCAATGATTTCTCCCAATCGGATTTGATGAGACTTGCTTTATAGCTTGACAAATTTATTGATGACATGAGAAATGATGACAGATTCACAGACTTACAAAATCTGGGTCAGCTTTCTATGAAGCTTGTTGAAACAAAAAAGAGTGAGCTTTACAAGGTGGTGTATTTGCTTCTCAAATTGGTGTTACTTTTGCCGGTGGCAACCGCAAGTGTTGAGAGAGTATTTTCTGCAATGAACATAGTGAAGACCCATCTGAGAACTACTATGGGTGACCAATTGTTGAATGATTGCTTGGTCACATATATTGAGAAGGAGATCTTCAAGGAAGTGAAGGATGATGATGTTATCAAGCTTTTCATGGCAGCAAGAACACGAAGAGTAGTGTAAGGTTGAAATTTGGTAATTGTGGCTGTTTTTGTTATCTTTTATTGGCATAAGATCTTATTAGAACTATATGTAAGTTGGTATTATTTTGGTGTAAGAAATTAAGGCTGATTTTATGATGCTTTTTGAACCAAATTTTTTAAGCTTGGCACCCCCGTTGATCAATTCCTAGATCCGCCACCGCCGAAAAGAGCTGTTGACCTGGACCTGCGCACACACAAATAAACTACTTTGCCCCAACGAAACAAAGAGGTTGTCAATCTCTCCAGCTTGCTGAACACAAAGGATTAAACGTATATATGTAAAATAATAATAAAGCAAAAATTACCAGCGAGCAAATGACTAAGAAAAGCTATGGAAACGGTTGTAAACAATATAGGAAAATAGGACTGGGGTCCACAGTTCACTAGCGGTGTCTCTCCAAAAGATAAACATGTTGGGTAAACAAATTACAGCGAGGCAATTGACAAAGCATGGACATATAAAAATACTATCATGACACAAAGTTCACCGTTTCATTTAATATGAGCATTACATCAAAATACATAGACCGTTATCCAACTGCATCTATGACTAATAATCCATCCCGGGATCGCTATCCAGCCTGTCACCCGAAAGTATTAAGTTGCAAGCAACAGATAATTGCAATAAGCATGGTGCATAATGTAAGCAATGGTTACAACATATAGCAATAAACACCGCTGTTTTACCCCTAGTAGCAATAGCACATCTCAAGCCTTAATCGTTTTTGTCAACTCGAGCTCAAACAAGAGAGGCATGAACCCACTATCTAGCATAAATACTCCATCTAAAGATACAAGTAATTACTTCGGCCAAAGCATACACAAGCATCGGAGAGCATGCAAGATCATAAATAAACTGAACAATAATGTCATGACTCCATAATTCATCGTATTCCCGCAAACACAACATGTAACATTACAAATAGATGATCTTGATCATGTTAGGCAGCTCACAAGATCTAAACAATGGAGTACAAGGGAGAGAGAAAACCATCTAGCTACTGCCTAGATCCGTAGTCCCGTGGTGAACTACTCACGCATCACTCCGGAGGCAGGCATGATGGTGTAGATGCCTCCGGTGACGATCTCCCCCTCCGGCAGGGTGCCGGGAAGGGATTCAGAACCCTCCCGATCTAGGGTTGGCGACGGCGGCGGCCTCAGACATATTTCTGGAAAATTGATCGGGTATCGAGGGTTTTGGGGACGAAGGCAATTTATAGGCGAAAGGGCGACTCGAGAGTGCTCCGGAGGAGCTCAGGTGGGCCCCAGCCGCGGTCCACCCCTGGACCGCTCCTGGGGGTCGTCTGGGGCCTATGGGCCCTGCTAGCTCTAAGTTGACGAGGGAATATTTCCCCGGCAACAGTGCCAGAAACAATGCTTGTACGTCACACGTCAGTTGGGAACCCCAAGAGGAAGGTATGATGAGTGCAGCAGCAAGTTTTCCCTCAGTATGAAACCAAGGTTTAATCGAACCAGTAGGAAAACGAGGTTGCTTCGAAGGTGTTGGTGAAGGAGTGTAGTGCGGCGCAACACCAGGGATTCCGGTGCCAACGCGGAACCTGCACAACACAATCAAATTACTTTGCCCCAACTTAACAGTGAGGTTGTCAATCTCACCGGCTTGCTGAAAACAAAGGGTTAAACGTATCGAATGGAAGATGATGTTTGTTTGCATAAAACAGTAGAGAACAATGATTGCAGTAGATTGTATTTCAGATGTAAAAGAATGGACCGGGGTCCACAGTTCACTAGTGGTGTCTTTCCAATAAGATAACTAACATGCTGGGTAAACAAATTACAGCTGGGCAATTGACAATTGATAAGTGCATATAACATGCATGTGTGAGCTGTGGTATCTACTATGAGATTCATTTGGGCATTACGACAAAGTACATAGACCGCTATCCAGCATGCATCTATGCCTAAATAGTCCACTTTCCGGTTAACATCCGTACCCCTTCCAGTATTAAGTTACAAGCAACAGACAATTGCATTAAGTAATGTGCGTAATGTAAACAATACATTCATCCTTGAATAAAGCATTGCTGTTTTACCCCTAGTGGCAACAACACATCTACAACCTTAGAACTTGCTGTCACTATCCCAGGTTAAATAGAGGTTGAACCCAACTATCATGCATAAATACCCCCTCTTGGAGTCACAAGTATTCACTTGGCCAAGGCTTCAACAAGTAACGGAGAGCATGCAAGATCACAAATGACATAGACATGATAATATAATATTCAGCTCCACATAGGTATCAATATAAGTCAGATCCCAGCAAACACAACATGTAGCATTACAATAAGATGATCTTGATCATGATAGGCAGCTCACAAGATCTAAACATGATGGCACAAATGGAGAAGACAACCATCTAGCTACTGCTATGGACCCATAGTCCAAGGATGAACTACTCACGCATCACTCCGGAGGCGGGCATGGCGATGTAGAGCCCTCCGGTGATGATTCCCCTCTCCGGCAGGGTGCCGGGAAGAGTTTCAGAAACCCCCGAGTTAGGGTTGACGACGGCGGCGGCAGCGAATATGTTCTGGATGAAAGGCTCGGTGTTTTAGGGTTTTCACATCTCGGGGAATAAATAGGCGAAGGGGCGATGTCGGCGGACCCCCGAGGGGCCCAAACCACCTGGCGGCGCGGTGGGGCCCCCTGCCGCGCGAGCCTGTGGTTTGGCCACCTCGTGGCTCTCCTTCGTCTCTCCTTCGGACTCCGTGTACGTGCTGGAAAAATAGGGACTTGGCCTTTTGTTTCGTGCAATTCCGAGAATATTTCCAGAAGTAACTTTCTGAAACCAAAAACAGCAGAAAACAGGGAACTGGCACTGTGGCATCTTGTTAATAGGTTAGTCCCAGAAAATGCATAAAAGTGATATGAAGTGTATATAAAACATGTAGCAAATGGCATAATATAAGCATGGAACAGCAGAAATTATGGATACGTTGGAGACGTATCAAGCATCCCCAAGCTTAGTTCTACTCGTCCTCGAGTAGGTAAAACGATAACAACAAATAATTTCTGAGGAGACATGCTTTCACACAATCTTGATCAATATATTGCAAGGCTCATGTCATGAATGAAGTGACTCAAAGCAATGATCTATAGTTTGCTAACAAATAGATAAAGAGTAAACAATGAATCATATAAGCAAAAACTTTTCATGAATAGTACTTTCAAGACAAGCATCAAAAAGTTTTGCATAAGAGGTAACTCATAAAGCAATAGATTCAAAGTAAAAGGCATTGAAGCAACGCAAAGGATGATTAAGTTTCAGCAATTGCTTTCAACTTGTAACATGTATATCTCATGGATAGTTGTCAACATAAAGCAATATAACAAGTGCAATAAGTAAGTATGTAAGAATCAATGCACACAAAGTTGACACAAGTGTTTGCTTCTAAGATATAAAGGAGTAGGTAAACTGACTCAACATAAAGTAAAAGATAGGCCCTTCGCAGAGGGAAGCAGGGATTAAATCATGTGCTAGAGCTTTTTAGGTTTTCGAAAGCATATAGAGAGCACAAAATAAGTATTTGAGAGGTGTTTGTTGTTGTCAACGAATGGTAGTGGGCACTCTAACCCCCTTGTCAACCAGACTTTCAAGAGCGGCTCCCATGAAGGACGTTATCTCTACCAGCAAGGTAGATCATGTAACATCCCAAAAATATTATCAATATTATATTCCAAAAATGAGAGCCAACAAAAACTTTTGTTGTTTGTTGTGTGTTTATTGCTTCTTGTTACTTAAGTTGTTTGTCCTTGTTGTGTGTGTTGCTTGCCCTAATGAACACTTGAAGAAAAAGTAGAAAACAAAATAAAGATATAAAGAAAGAAAAATAAACAAAGAGAAGGAAAAATAAAAGTGACAAGTTGTCACATGAATTTCTTCAAGTAACAAACTCAATTAATTTCAAACCAAAGTCAGTGGAGTTGTAATGTAAACACTCCCATTTTGATTCTTACCACTTTCCCTCTTCAATGCTATTTTTAAAACTAATTTTAAAATTGTAAAGTAAAATCAATTTGAAATAAATCAATTTACCAAATTCAAAACCCTATGAAAGAAAATGATGCAAAACATTTTATTTTGCAAAGCCAATTTTTGTGGAGCTTCTACATGTTATGGGGAGGCCCCACAATTATTTGCATTTTTTTCTAAAATGTTTAAGTGCCCCAATTAAATCCCAGAAATGCTTCTGGATATTAAAAAGAAACTGGAAAATAAAAGAAAAGAAGAAGCAGGGGGCTTTCTGCAAAATTGTCGTCGACTTCAACCCCGACGACCATCGCCGTGTCGCCGCGACTGTGCTCGCCGTTTCCGCGCTCCCCAGGCCCCCCTGGCCGCGCTCTCCCTCGCTCCCGTGCCTCTGCAGCCGCGGCGCCGCAGAGGAGAGCAGTTACGCCGTCCCTCGCCTCGATTCCACTCCAGCGTCGCCGTGGCGAGCTCGCCGTCGTCGACCCAAATTGGCCCAGCTCGCTGCTCCCCGACACGCCGCGCTGGGCCGAGAGCTTCTAGAACATGTCCGGACCCCGGTGAACGCCTAGTCTCCACGTCCCTCGCACCGCCGCGTCGGATTGGAGGAGAAATATCTCCGCCGTGCGCCATGGACGTCGCCGTGCACTCCGTCCACGATGCGCCGGCCCCCGCTATAAAACCACCCCCGCACCCTCTGAGAACACCACACCACCCCACTCCCTCACTGCCCCCTCTCGATTTGCCGTGCACCGCCAGGAGGGCGTGCTGTGCCGTAGCCACTGCCGCCGTCGAGGTCCGTCGTGGCCGCGACGCCACACTGCCCCATTCCCTTCTTCCTGGCCCGTACTCTCTTCCTTAGCATCACCGCACTCACCCCATCCCTTTTCCCCTTTTATCAGTGCCCAGACGCGGCCGTGGAACCTCGCCGGAGTTGCTGTCCGTGGCCGTGGAAGACGGAGACGTTGCCGCCGACGAACCACTCCGTCCCAGCAAGCAGGACTCGGCCATAAGCTCTCCCCACGCCGCCGCCGTCGATTCGCGTCGTCACCGAGCCTCCCGAGCCCTCTAGGTGAGGTTTTGCCCAACCTCGCCGTCGCCGGAGCCACGGCGCCGCCCAGAAATGGTCGTCGCCGATGGTTTCGTTGCGGGCCGTTGGATCTCCATCCAACGGTAGCGTACCGCTTCGATTAGAAAAGAAAGAGAGAGAGAGACTGACGGGCGGGCCCCGCTCGTCAGGTTTTTAATCATTTTTCCCGCGCGCGCTGTGTCGCTGCCATGTAGGCCCCACATGTCAGGGTTTTCAACATTATCCACTAGTTGATTATTTCGAATTTCTAGTTTCTATAGAAATCAGTACTGATATGAACTTTGAAATTCAATATCTCAAGATTTAGGAATCCAAATAAATCAAACTCAATTGTTCTGGAAAGATTATAAAAATGTTTAACCAACCCAATTGGATTCATTCCATTTAATTAAATAAATAAAAAGTATTATTAAAAATACTACAGAAGGTTTAAATTCTAAACTTGTTTGTTTCTGATACTCTGTTAGTCCAAATAATTCCAAACCAATTTTGTTAGCTTAGTACTGCCTAGTAGGAGCTTTCCTAATTTTGGTAGAATTATTTGTGCAGTAGTATCTGTTTAGTATAAGTTGAAATTTAAATACCCCTCTGCACTCAAACATTTAAATATGTTAATTGGTTAACCCAAATGAATTATGACCAATTTTGTTAGATCACATTTAGCCATGTTTAGTCACCCCTAAAAGGATTTAATTTTTGAAGCAATAGAATTTAAATGGTAGCCAAAACTTGATTAATAAGCTTCTGGATTCAAACAAATGTGTAGGGAGTTTAGTAACTCCAATTGAACCAAATCAAATTGTGTTGTCTTCTACACATCAGTAGCTTTCCATAGAATTTTAGTTTGTATTTTTGTAACCAACAGAACTCAAGTTATTGAATTAAACATGTTCCACAAGTTTCTGCCATAATTTTGAACATAAACAAATGATGTTTAATTCAATTATTTTGAAACCAAATTGTATGGTTTGATGTGTGCAGTAGCTATGTGTGATGTTCATGATTGTTGTGTTGAGATGATTGCTTGTATAGCTTAGTGATTGTTTGCATTGTTTGTTTATTAATTAGACGAGAACGTTGTCGGATATATCGAGGAAGGAGAGTTTGCTGAAATTGAAGAACAAGAGCAAGATCACTTTGCCAAGCAAGGCAAGCTATTCTCTGAGCTTGCACTACAAACATATGCATCTACTTTCATAACATGTTTTACTCTCAAAGCAAGATTTATAAAACCCATTTCAAAAATATATGGATATTATTTTGCCACCCTATGTAGTAGTTTATATAAAACTTTAGGATGGGAAACAATGTTGTTATTCAAAACTCCTTTGAAATTTCTTGTGTGGTTATGGAATGCCGAGATGTCGGTGTTGGAATGGAGAAGTGGAAAAATGGTGATGTTTATGAAAAATGCACAGTGTCCTAGTACTATGGAAACCAATCCTACCCTGTGCGACCACATTTACCATATATGGGAAAAGGCTTAGTCATGTAGTTTGCTCTTATTAGTATGGGATACCTCATCAACGGAGATGACTCCGTTATGCATGAGGGGATGGTCCGAGGATCTACCCCCTGACCCGGGTCCTCACACAAGTTGGTGGGGAGGATAGAAGGTTCCACCATAAACCGCCGGACAAAACTATGAGTCCTCACACTTAGGGTTTCTGACGGGAAACTGGACTGGGTGTTGATGGAAAGTGTCATATGGGAAGGATCCTATACTAGCATGAGCAAATAAGAGGCTATGGCCGGCGGCTTACTTCGCATACACCTGGTATGGCGAGACGTGGCAGACACGATGAGTTGCCGGATGGATGTGGGTTAAAAGCGTGCTACCTCTGCAGAGTGTTAAAAACTATTCGAATAGCCGAGTCCTCGGATATGGACAATTGGGAGACTGTCCTAAGACCTTGTGCAAGTTTTTAAAAGAACTTTGAGTTTTAAAAAGAAAATGAAGTGGAGAATGTTTCCTACACCTATACCAACGGATCGGTATGAGGAGGTTGGATGAAAGTGGACCATGACGGGCTATGGTCGGGAAAAGGAGAAGTTTTGGAGAAACAGATGAAAATGGTGACTTCTTCAAAGATAGTTATAAAACTCTTCTTACCTTTTTCAATAAAGATATAGAGATGTTTTAAATAAGTAAAAGTGGTCAACTAAAATAAAACTGGTGCATACTCATGTTGGGGTAGTTTGCGAGTACATTCAAATGTACTCATATTGGTTTCGTCCCTGGCTATTGTCCTAGCCAGACTACGAGGAGGAACACTACGCCGAGCAGGAGTATGGCGACTTCTACGCCAACTAAGGATCTCCACAAGTCAGCTGCCTGTCGGGTTGTCATCATTAGGATACGATGTCTACTACGCCGTAGCTTCCGCTGATATTTTGGTTTGGCCCTTGAAGGCACCTATGTAAGAACTTGGTCTAAATGACCATTTATGTAAGACTTTTTATTCGGTACTGTAATGGATGTAAACTTTGGTATTCAATTCGGATTATGTGCAATGACAGACTGATCACGGGATCGTTGTGTTAAGCATAATCGGGTATTTCGGACAGCTAGTCCGGGGTCCCCACAGATCATCCCTCTTCTCTTTTGTTTACACATGTATTTTAGTTTCTTTATAGATGACACTCCTCCCAACCTTTTGCTTACACAAGCCATGGCTAACCGAATCCTCGGGTGCCTTCCAACATTCACATACCATGGAGGAGTGTCTATTTGCAAATTAAGTTGCTTACTGATAAATCAGGGCAAAACATGTGAAGAGAATTATTAATGAAAGTTGTAATTAATTGGGGCTGGGCACCCCGTTGCCAGCTCTTTTTGCAAATTATTGGATAAGCGGATGTATATGCCACTAGTCCATTGGTGAAAGTCTGTCAGAAGTAAATGACAAGATTGAAAGATAAAACACCACATACTTCCTCATGAGCTATAAAACATTGACACAAATAAGGAGTAATAAAGTTTTGAATAGTTTAAAGGTAGCACATGAAATATTTACTTGGAATGGCAGGAAATACCACATAGTAGGTAGGTATGGTGGACACAAATGGCATGGGTTTTGGCTCAAGTTTTGGATGCACGAGAAGCATTCCCTCTCAGTACAGAGTTTAGGCTAGCAAGGTTGTTTGAAGCAAACACAAGTATAAACCGGTACAGCAAGAATCACATAAAAACATATTGCAAGTATTATAAGACTCTACACTGTCTTCCTTGTTGCTCAAACATTTTACCAGAAAATATCTAGACCTTAGAGAGAACAAATATGCATCCCAAGTCTCAACAAGCTCTACGGTAGTTCTCCACTACTAGGCTTTAACTACATGATGCAAGAGCTTAAACATGATCTACTTGAGAGCTCAAAACAATTGCAAAGCATCAAATCGAAACAAGACAATGATCTACAAGAATGCATATGTCTTTTCCAATACCAACTACTACATGTAGCATTTTCTTTCTTCCAAACAAACACCAATCAATTTATTTAAACATAAACTCTCCAAATGATAATATAATGCAGCAAGAGAGTATTTATAAACAAGTGCTAACAGCTCGAAGAGATGCATGAAAAACAGGAGCTAAAAGCACTGCAGTAGCTAGTTAAGAATACTCAACAAATATAAGTGAAGAACATGAGTATTCACATGAAAAAGCGGAGCGTGTCTCTCTCCCACACAAGGATTGCTAGGATCCGAATTTATTCAAACAAAACAAAAATAAAAACACACAGACGCTCCAAGTAAAGCGCATAAGATGTGAAAGAATTAAAATATAGTTTCACTAGAGATGACCTGATAAGTTTGTTGATGAAGAAGGGGATGCCTTGGGCATCCCCAAGCTTAGACGCTTGAGTCTCTCTGAATATGGTTGGGATGAACCACGGGGGCATCCCCAAGCTTAGGCTTTTCACTCTTCTTGATCACATAATATCACCCTTCTCGCTTGATCCTTGAAAACTTCCTTCACACCAAACTCAAGACAGTTCTCATTAGAGGGTTAGTGCATAATCAAAAATTCTCATATTCTGTAATGATACAATCAATCCCAAAGCTTCTGGACATTAGCTACAGCCACCAATGCTTTGTGGAGCAAAGAAATCCACACAAACACAGTAAAAGAGCGAATGCAAAACAAAAGGCAGAATCTGTCAAAAACAGAACAGTCTGGAATGACGAATTTTTTCGAGGCACTTAAGTTGCTCAGATGGATCTGGCCTAAAATAATGAAAGTTGCGTACATATCTCAGGAATATGCGTGATTTTTTCAGAATTTTTGAATTTTCTACAGGGAGATAAGCTCAAATCCGTGACAGCTAAAAATCTGTCACTGCGCAGAAATCCAAATCTTGCATCAACTTTCAATATAGAACTTTACTTGGCACAACATTGCGATAAAATAAAGATACAAAGGAGTTGCTACAGAAGTAACAAAACTCCTTGACTCAAAGAAAACAAAAATAACAGCAAATAAAAACGATGGGTTGTCTCCCATAAGCGCTTTTCTTTAACGCCTTTCAGCTAGGCGCAGAAAGTGAAAATCAAGTGTTGTCAAGAGAAGAAGCATCAACATCATAACTTGCTCTAACAATAGAGTCAAAAGGTAACTTCATTCTCTTCCTAGGGAAGTGTTCCATACCTTTCTTGAGAGGAAATTGGTACCTTATATTACCTTCTTTCATATCAATGATGGCACCAACAGTTCGAAGAAAAGGTCTTCCCAAAACAATAGGACAAGATGCATTGCATTCAATATCCATAACAATAAAATCAACGGGGACAAGGTTATTGTTTACTGTAATAAAAACATCATTAACTCGCCCCAAAGGTTTCTTCATAGCATTATCAGCGAGAAAAACATCCAAATAACAATGTTCCAAAGGTGGCAAATCAAGAATATCATAAAGCTTCTTGGGCAAAACGAAATACTTGCACCAAGATCACACAAGGCATTGCAATCAAAATCATTCACCTTTACCTTAATGATGGGTTCCCAACCATCTTCTAATTTCCTAGGAATAGAAGCTTTAAGTTTCAACTTCTCCTCCCTAGCTTGCAAAAGAGCATTTGTAATATGCTTTGTAAAAGCCAAATTAATAGTGCTAGCATTGGGACTTCTAGCTAATTTTTGCAAGAACATAATAACTTCAGAGATGTTACAATCATCAAAATCAAAATCATTATTGTCAATGGTGGTGGAACCATTGTCTCCAATAGTTTGAAAAATTTCAGCACTTTTATCAGAAAAAGTTTCAGCAGTTTTAGGCAATTTCAAACGCTTTGCAGAAGTAGTAGAGACATTACCAACACCAATAACATTACCATCAATAGTAGGAGGCTTACTAGCATGTGAAACATTAGCATTACTAGTGGTGGTGATAGTACAAACTCTAACTATACTATTCTCTTTTTCAAGTTCTTCCTCTTTTTCCCACCTAGCATGCAATTCAGCCAACATCCTAATATTATTATCAATTCGAACTTGGATGGCATTTGCTGTAGCAAATGACTTAGTATCTTTAACTTCATTAGGCATAACTTTCAGTTTTAGAATTTCAACATCATGAGCAAGACTATCAACTTTAGAGCAAGATCATCAATTTTTTCAAACTTTTCCTCAACAGTTTTATTGAAAGCTTTTTGTGTGCTAATAAATTCTTTAAGCATAGCTTCAAGATCAGAGGACACACTTCTATTGTTGCTGTAGGAATTACCATAACCATTTGAAGGATAAGGCTTATAATTGTTGCTACCAAAATTATTCCTATAAGCATTGTTGTTGAAGTTGTTGTTTTTAATGAAGTTTACATCAACATGCTCTTCTTGAGCAACCAATGAAGCTAAAGGAACATTATTAGGATCAACATGAGATCTACCATTCACAAGCATAGACATAATAGCATCAATCTTATCACTCAAAGAGGAGGTTTCTTCAACAGAATTTACCTTCTTACCTTGAGGAGCTCTTTCGGTGTGCCATTCGGAATAGTTGATCATCATATCATCAAGTAGCTTTGTTGCTGCACCTAAAGTGATGGACATAAAGGTTCCTCCAGAGGCTGAATCCAATAAGTTCCTTGAGGAAAAATTTAATCCTGCATAAAAGGTTTGGATGATCATCCAAGTAGTCAGTCCATGAGTGGGACAATTCTTCACCAAAGATTTCATTCTTTCCCAAGCTTGAGCAACATGTTCATTATCAAGTTGTTTAAAATTCATAATGCTACTTCTCAAGGATATAATCTTAGCAGGAGGATAATATTTCCCTATGAAAGCATCTTTGCATTTTGTCCAAGAATTAATACTATTTCTAGGCAAAGAAAGCAACCATTCTTTAGCTCTTCCTCTCAAGGAGAAAGGAAAAAGTTTCAGTTTTATAATATCCCCATCCATATCCTTATACTTTTGCATTTCACAAAGTTCAACAAAGTTATTAAGATGGGCAGCAGCATCATCAGTACTAACACCAGAAAATTGCTCTTTCATAACAAGATTTAATAGAGCAGGTTTAATTTCATAAAATTCTGCTGTAGAAGCAGGTGGAGCAATAGGAGTGCATATGAAATCATTGTTGTTTGTGCTAGTGAAGTCACACAACTTAGTGTTCTCAGGAGTACTCATTTTGAAAAACAAAATCAAACTGAATTAAACAAGTAACTAATTTTTTTGTGTTTTTGATAAAGAGAGCAAACAAGACTAAATAAAAATAAACTAAGCAAGACAAATAACAAAGTAAAGAGATTGGGTGTGAGAGACTCCCCTTGCAGAAGCAATTCGGTTTTCCCCGGCAACGGCGCCAGAAAACGTGTTGTAGCTCTAAGTTGACGAGGGAATATTCCCCGGCAACAGTGCCAGAAACAATGCTTGTACGTCACACGTCAGTTGGGAACCCCAAGAGGAAGGTATGATGAGTGCAGCAGCAAGTTTTCCCTCAGTATGAAACCAAGGTTTAATCGAACCAGTAGGAAAACGAGGTTTGCTTCGAAGGTGTTGGTGAAGGAGTGTAGTGCGGCGCAACACCAGGGATTCCGGTGCCAACGTGGAACCTGCACAACACAATCAAATTACTTTGCCCCAACTTAACAGTGAGGTTGTCAATCTCACCGGCTTGCTGAAAACAAAGGGTTAAACGTATCGAATGGAAATGATGTTTGTTTGCATAAAACAGTAGAGAACAATGATTGCAGTAGATTGTATTTCAGATGTAAAAGAATGGACCGGGGTCCACAGTTCACTAGTGGTGTCTCTCCAATAAGATAACTAACATGCTGGGTAAACAAATTACAGCTGGGCAATTGACAATTGATAAGTGCATATAACATGCATGTGTGAGCTGTGGTGTCTACTATGAGATTCATTTGGGCATTACGACAAAGTACATAGACCGCTATCCAGCATGCATCTATGCCTAAATAGTCCACTTTCCGGTTAACATCCGTACCCCTTCCAGTATTAAGTTGCAAGCAACAGACAATTGCATTAAGTAATGTGCGTAATGTAAACAATACATTCATCCTTGAATAAAGCATTGCTGTTTTACCCCTAGTGGCAACAACACATCTACAACCTTAGAACTTGCTGTCACTATCCCAGGTTAAATAGAGGTTGAACCCAACTATCATGCATAAATACCCCCTCTTGGAGTACAAGTATTCACTTGGCCAAGGCTTCAACAAGTAACGGAGAGCATGCAAGATCACAAATGACATAGACATGATAATATAATATTCAGCTCCACATAGGTATCAATATAAGTCAGATCCCAGCAAACACAACATGTAGCATTACAATAAGATGATCTTGATCATGATAGGCAGCTCACAAGATCTAAACATGATGGCACAAGTGGAGAAGACAACCATCTAGCTACTGCTATGGACCCATAGTCCAAGGATGAACTACTCACGCATCACTCCGGAGGCGGGCATGGCGATGTAGAGCCCTCCGGTGATGATTCCCCTCTCCGGCAGGGTGCCGGGAAGAGCTTCAGAAACCCCCCGAGTTAGGGTTGACGACGGCGGCGGCAGCGAATATGTTCTGGATGAAAGGCTCGGTGTTTTAGGGTTTTCACGTCTCGGGGAATAAATAGGCGAAGGGGCGATGTCGGCGGACCCCCGAGGGGCCCAAACCACGGGGCGCGGTGGGCCCCTGCCGCGCCAGCCTGTGGTTTGGCCACCTCGTGGCTCTCTTCGTCTCTCCTTCGGACTCCGTGTACGTGCTGGAAAAATAGGGACTTGGCCTTTTGTTTCGTGCAATTCCGAGAATATTTCCAGAAGTAACTTTCTGAAACCAAAAACAGCAGAAAACAGGGAACTGGCACTGTGGCATCTTGTTAATAGGTTAGTCCCAGAAAATGCATAAAAGTGATATGAAGTGTATATAAAACATGTAGCAAATGGTATAATATAAGCATGGAACAGCAGAAATTATGGATACGTTGGAGACGTATCAGGCCCCCTGCAGGTCTCTCCTGGCGCAGTTTTTGTTTCCATCTAAAAATAATTCCCGTAATTTTTCAGACGATTCAGAGAAACTTCCCCGACTAGTTTTTCTGAAACAAAAAGACAACAGAAAACAACAACTGGCATTGGGCATCTTGTTAATAGGTCAGTTCCATAAAATATGCCAAAATGATATAAAAACATTATAAAAACATGTGGCAATAATATATAATAAGCATGGAACAATCAAAAATTATAGATACGTTTGAGACGTATCAGCATCCCCAAGCTTAATTCCTGTTCGTTCTCGAGTAGGTAAATGATAACAAAATAATTTTTGTAGTGACATGCTTCTAACATAATCTTGATCAAATAATAATGTAAAGCACATGAACTGAATGAAAGTGATACAAGACAATGGTCTATAATTGAAATGAAGTAAACAATGATTAACCATGTGTAACATCTAAGCAAGAATTTTTCATGAATAGTACTTTGGAGACTTGAAAATTATAAAACTCGTCATGATTGATAGCTCACAAAGCAATATTGTTTCGAAAAAGGTGTTCAACCAACACAGAGGAAGATTTAAGTTTTTTAGCAAAAGCTTCAACTTGTAACATACTTATCATTGGATAATGTCAACACAAAGTTTTCACAGTTAAACATAAAGATAAAATGTAGTAGACTTGCACCAAAATTGACACTATGCGTTTGCTTGAGAGATAAAGATTGGAAAGGAAAACTGACTCAACATAAAAGTAAAATAAAGGCCCTTCGCAGAGGGAAGCAGAGATTAATCGTGTGCTAGAGCTTTTTAGTTTTTGAAAGCATATAGAGTTATAAAAATATTTCTTTAGAGTGGTGTTTGTCCTCGTCAGCCACTAGTAATAGCGGTCTTAACATCTTCCATACCAAATAAGTTTTAAGACCGTTCGGAGATATCATACTTTATATATATATATATATATATATATATATATATTGACACTACTCCCCACCTTTGCTTACACAAGCCATGGCTAACCGAATCCTCAGGTGCCTTCCATCAATCACATATCCATGGAGGAGTGTCTATTTTTATATTTCTGATATTGGACTAACCAGCAATGTGCAATTTTGTTGACGAGCAGATGAAGCATGCAAGTCATATAAACATTATTTGGCATGGAAGATGATAAACCCAACTACTACGTCCTCAGGAGCTAAAAACAGTGGCACAAAATAGGAGTAGTAACATTTTGAATATTTAAAGGTAGCACACAAAAAATTTACTTGAAGTGGCAAGGAAATACCATATGTAGGTAGGTATGGTGGACACAAATGGCAAGGATATTTGGCTCAAGAATTTGGATGCACGAGAAGCATTCCCTCTCAGTACAGAGTTGTTGGCTTAACAAGGTATCAAGCAAACACATATAATCAACCCAATACACGAATGACCACAATATATACATTAAGCATAACCATTAGACCCATACTGTCTTCCTTGTTAAGCAAACATGGTTTTGCAAAAAGAATATCTAGACCTTGAGAAAATACCAATCAAAACAAGTGTCATAATTTAAGCCTTACGGTATTTCTCCACTAATCCATTCTTAAGTAAATGATCCACAAGTTTAAACATTTAATCTAATTCATCTCTCAAAACAATTGACAAGTATCAAATTATTCAAGACAATGACCTACAAGATTATGTAAATTTCTTTTACCACTTCCTACATGATAGTTTCCCTTTCAACCAAACACCAATCAACTTATTTGAACAAAACTCTCTAAGCAAGTACGCATGAAACACAAGAGAGTACTTCCTAACTACAAGAAACTAATAGCTCTGAACAAGAGATACATGAAAAACAAGAGCTAGAAGCTAAAATAAATAAAGGCTAAACACTCTACACATATAAGTGAAGAACATGAGTGTTTTACGAAAAAGCGGAGCGTGTCTCTCTCCCACACAAGAATGATAGGATCCATTACTGCAAAGACCAGAAAAGAAAACAAAACAAAACTGAAAGCAAAACATAAACGACGCTCCAAGAATAGCACATGTTATGTAAAGGAATAAAAATATAGTTTCGTGGGATCGACCTGATTAATTGTCGATGAAGAAGAGGATGCCTTGGGCATCCCCAAGCTTAGACGCTTGAGACTTCTTGAATATTTGGTGGAGGTCCAGGGGAGCCTCCCCAAGCTTGAGCTTTAATCCCTTCTTGATCTTCTTTTATCACTCATTCTCTCAGCACTTGAAAACTTCCTTCGCACAATACTTCTCACAAACTCATTAGAGGGG
Organism: Poa pratensis; assembly: GCA_947311845.1. Lineage (NCBI taxonomy): Eukaryota > Viridiplantae > Streptophyta > Magnoliopsida > Poales > Poaceae > Poa > Poa pratensis. The sequence continues at coordinate 8,516,442 of CAMZMU010000075.1, read as the reverse complement.
TTAGTTCTCAAACAAAATAATCCACCTTCAGTTCTCATTTAACACATTGCATAAAATTATTTCAACATTAGCTACTGTCACTAAGCATTGAGTGGTGCTATTGGATCAAAATAATCTCACTCAACACTTGTAAAAGACACAATGCAAAATAAAGACAGAATCTGTTAAAAAACAGAACAGAACGCAAAGATGGTTTTTTCGAGACCCTAGGACACATCAAATCAGAAAACTTAAAACTAACGAAAGTTAGACAAAACCCACATGCTTCCTATCAAAAAAAATCAGCTCTAGATCACGTTCTGTGATTTTTTAGAATTTCGTACGGTGACGGACAGAAATCTGTTTCTGGACAACAACTCAAAAATTTACTTTCCTCTCATTAGAGGCACAAAAACCAAAATAAAAGGGATACAAGGGATTTGCTACAGAGGTAACAAAACCCAAAAACAAAGAAAATAAAAATAAACTGAAAGTAAAAATAATGGGTTGCCTCCCATAAGCGCTTCTCTTTAACGTCTTTTAGCTAGGCACAATGGCAAAAGGTCAAGTATTATCAATATTAGCATTCAAATCAAGGTTGGAAATTTTCATAAATACATTGTATCTTTCCTATGCAAGGCTCAGATTCTCCTTTCTTACTTCTTTTAGGCTTGCTACTTTCATCTAAAGGGTTTTCAGGAACAATCCAATCAAAATTCTTTTCTAAGGCTTCATGCATTGCGATAAGCTTGAAGGGTTTAGGTATTTTTAACTCCCTTTCACATTCGGTTTTTTCCTCATACTTCATCCTCTTGGTTTCAAAAGTTTCTAAGGTATGCTTAATATTAAGGCTACATCCAAGCATATTATAATGAGCAAAAATCTTTCTAGCTTCTCTAACTATATCATCAAATTCCATAAGCAAGGTTTTAAGCAAGAAATCCTTGTCTTCCCCTTCTTCTATACTTTCAAGTTTAAGAAATAATTGTTGTATTGTAGGGTGAAGGTTAACAAACCTAACTTCTAACTTTTCCACCAAAGAAACTACAACAGTTTCATAATCATGCGTAAGTTCCACCAAAGAATTTTCTTTAAGATCATAGAGACTATTAATGTGATTAAGAAATTCTTCAATATTATTTTTTCCAATGATGGAACCGCTTCCTACCTTAATGTATTTCATAGAAAACTCAGGCAAAAGCATGATGACTTAAACAAGGAATAAAACTGGACAAAACCGAAATGACAATAAGTGCTGGAATTTTTAATTTTTTTTTTGTATTTTTGAATTTTAAGGCAAACGAAAATTAAAACAAGACTAACAAAAAATATACTAAGCAAGACAATAACAAAGTAAAGTGCACGGACGTGCGAAACTCCCCTCGCTGAAGCTTCCAAGTCCCAGGCAACGACGCCAGAAAAGAGCTTAGTTGCCTGAGGATGTGAGTGTCGTTTACCTTACCTCCCCGGCAACGGCGCCAGAAAAGAGCTTGATGGCGTGGATCACACATTCACTGGGAACCCCAAGAGAATGGTATTATGCAGCGTAGCGGCAATTTTCCCTTGATACAAAACCAAGGTTTATCGAACCAGTAGGACTTGGAGAAGGCTTTGGCTTGGTGTCAACGACAATGACACCGAAAAGAGCTATTGACCTGGACCTGCGCACACACAAACAAACTACTTTGCCCCAACGAAACAGAGAGGTTGCCAATCTCTCCGGCTTGCTGAACACAAAGGATTAAATGTATATGTGTAAAATAATAATAAAGAAAAAATGACCAGCGAGCAAATGACTAGGAAAAGCTATGGAAACGGCTGTAAACAATATAGGAAAATAGGACCGGGGTCCACAGTTTACTAGCGGCGTCTCTCCAAAAGATAAACATGTTGGGTAAACAAATTACAGCGAGGCAATTGACAAAGCATGGGCGTCCGTAACCTTGCCGCCAAGATCTATTCTATGAACATATGCTGCACCCCATTATGCTAGATCTAGATACTTACAAACACCGCTGCGGAAGATCTTGTGTTTGTCGAAGTAGATGTTGGTGAAGCCTGATGAAGAATCTCACGTCCACGCCGGGAGGTGAGATTGTTGCCGGTTCATCGTCGAGAAACTACTTGCGCAGCTCTGCTAACAATATCCACACATACGCCGTGCCAATCCGTCAGCACGTTCGCCGCCTAGAGCTACTAGCACCAACGAAGAGAGACCGCCTTTCGGCGTAGTTTATGAGACTAGAGAGATCTAATTCTTAACACATGAGATCTACTAGAGAGAGATTAGATCAAAGTCTAATTAGAGCGCCGTCTAATTAGAGCATCGTCTAATTGCACAATATCTCAAGAGAGAGGAACTTGCACAAAACTTGGATTGGTTATTCTCCTTGTGGGAGGGGGTGGAGTATATAAAGGGGAGCAAGGGGAGGAGGTGCTTGGGGTAGGGGTAAACCCCAACTCCTTGGTGCGCCGGCCCTAGGAGGCCAGCCGCACCCCTCCTCCAAGTCGGGTGGGGAGTCCTTGTCCAACAAGGACTCCCTCCCTTCCCTTTTATCTTTTTGCCTTTTTCCTTTATTCTTTCCTTTTCCAATTCAGACTCTTTTAAATCTCCAAATCAAACAAGGAAAGAGAGGGAGAGGTGGTGGTGTGCCAACCAGGGAGGTGGGGCCTAGCCGGCCGACCCACACTAGGTGCGGTTCGGCCCATAGGGCTCCCCTTCCTCCTCCGGCACTCCCCCTTATTGGCAACCTCCGAAACTCGTCCGGAACCATATATACCCTTTAGATAAAATCATTGAATCTATCCACTGATGTCAGAAACACTTCCCAGCATTCCGGAACATCTCATGTTCGCCATATTTCTCTCTTGGGAAATTCTGCCCTATACCGGCATTATTTCCCTCTCATGATAACTTCACCGGAACACCTCTGAATTACTCCGGAGTTGTTTCTGTGACATCGGAGCGACTTCGACCACTTCTCATAACCACAAAACTAAACTTTATTCTCTCAATAAAAGATTGACTCACAGCTTAAGTGTGTGACCCGAAAGGTTCGGTAACACATAGACATGTCCGGGAGCTTACCAGATAATAGCTAGCATTGGGACCTAGACGGCCGTACTAGCTCATATGTGTTCACGTGAGTGAACGACAGAACCTGTGTGTTTCTCATTACGCTAATCCCCTTACGTACACGATACCAATGATATCTCAAGATTGAGACAATGTGCTCTAGTGTGATCAAACCCTTTGATCATAACACATATAATTCTCGTACCAATATCATTCTCTTTTCTCATTCCGTATTTTCATTGTCCTGTGATAAATCACGCTGTATCTGGCCAGACGATTGGGTGACAATAATAATACTGAGATGACCTAGAGGATGTATCTCTCCATCGCCTGGAGGAGTAAGTACCATTCTCGAATAATCTTTGTTCCAATACATTATTCTAGTTCACACCCAAAAGTTACCGTTATGGTCCCCAGTTACGGCAAGACGTTAGGTGACGATCAAAGTATGAGTGTCGAATAAGCGATCACCATATATTCTCATGGTATAGGAATACAACTAATGAAAACTAAACATATGATCAATTGCTACCTTCATCATTGACGATTAGTCTCTTAGCAAGATCATACAATGGGTCGGTTCAGTACTATTGTCATTCCGACAACAAACTCCTATAGTTGTGTGACTTATACAAAGTCCATGATCAGGAAAACATGATCATCAAACAAGAAGATAGGCTAGTCTTAGAGACAAGACCAGGAACGCTTTTACTTGGTCGTATCTCTACACCTGTATTGGAGGTTTTCCTCTTGAATACTTTGTATTTGCTATTCAAGTGCCCAATACAGTTATAGCATAAAGATATAAACATTAATAATAACTTGGAGATAAATAATAACTAAATTATTATTGTCTCTAGGGCATATCTCCAACAGTATAACAATACTATCATGACACAAAGTTGACCGTTTCATTTAATATGAGCATTACATCAAAATACATAGAACGTTATCCAAATGCATCTATGACTAATAATCCACCCCAGGATCGCTATCCAGCATGTCACCCGAAAGTATTAAGTTGCAAGCAACAGATAATTGCAATAAGCATGGTGCATAATGTAAGCAATGGTTACAACATATAGCAATAAACACCGCTGTTTTACCCCTAGTGGCAACAACACATCTCAAGCCTTAATCGTTTCTGTCAACTCGAGCTCAGACAAGAGAGGCATGAACCCACTATCTAGCATAAATACTCCCTCTAAAGATACAAGTAATTACTTCGGCCAAAGCATACACAAGCACCGAAGAGCATGCAAGATCATAAATAAAACATATCATAAATAAACTGAACAATAATGTCATGACTCCATAATTCATCGGATTCCCGCAAACACAACATGTAGCATTACAAAAAGATGATCTTGATCATGTTAGGCAGCTCACAAGATCTAAACAATGGAATACAAGGGAGTGAGACAACCATCTAGTTACTGCCATGGACCCGTAGTCCTGTGGTGGACTACTGACGCATCACTTCGGAGGCAGACATGGTGGTGTAGATGCCCCCGGTGACGATCTCCCCCTCGGCAGGTGATGCATGTAAAATGCATACATGAACTTTGCATTATATTACTTATATTTCAATCATATTTGCCTCATATAAGGGTTATATCATTGTTTTATATTGATTTTGGGAATATTTCACAGTTTCCCTATTTTTCTAGAATTAACCCTGCACTGGCAGAAAACCCTATTTTCTATATTTTGATGTTTCAGGGATCCAAACGACGTCCAAATGACATAATATTTTGCGGGGATCATTTTTTGGAAGGAACAAATCGTAGGAGCGAAGGAAGCGAAAAAATGGAAACCCGAGGGCCAAAAGAGGTGGGCCCACGAGGCCAGATTCCTTGGCCGCGTGGGACCCCCTATCCTGGGCCTCGAGCCTCCGATGCCGTCGATCTTCGTCCCCGTGCCTTCGTCTTGACCTAAAAACGACTATAAAAATAGTCCCCCGACGGCTTTCGGAAGAGGGCGCCGCAGAAACACAAAACCACGAAACAGAAGACCTGGAGCTGCAGATTGGAGGGGGAAAACTCCGGCAGGGCGCTGCCGGGGTGGTCTCCATCTTCTCCAACATCTCCACCATCATCACCATGATGAAGGGGGAGTAGTCCACCCCCTGGACTTTGGGTTTGTGGTGGTAACTTGATCTAATCTCTCTATGTATGATCATTGTTGAAGTCCATATGATGTGCCTTGCATAAGTATGGATCTATCTATGTAATTCCTATGGTGGATATTGTGGTATGAGATGATATTTGTTATGCATTTACCGTTGTGTTGGATCTTTTATGACTTGTCATACTTTGGAGATATTCTATGATGCATGTGATGGTTCGATTTATGCATAATGGCTTGTTTATCCATGCCATGAGGTGATTGACACCACCAAGTGTAGATAGATGAGAGAGATGTGGTCATGCACACGAAATATGAATCATTGCACTAGTGTTTAGAATATTGTCCATTATGAAGTATGATGTATGTAGGTACGGGATGACCGATGTGACAACGGCATATGTATTGAGTGACACAATACAGCCCAACATCCTTTATCTGGGGGTAAAAAGGGAGAAGTATGATGTGAGAGTGACAACAAACCACGCTAGCCTTACGAGGGTGACCTAGCAACACAAATAATTATTTTCTTTCAACTATGTGTTTTAGGACATGTAGCCGTCATAGAAGTTTACCATTAAATCATGACAATTGTGTGTACTTTTTATCTATAACATGATAATCACCATAGATGGGAGAGAGGATTGAGTGAACCCATGAACCCATGTCCATTTTTCCTATAAGAGAAAACCTTTGTCTTGTCCTATTGCATTGAAGAGGACTGGGACACTTTTACATTCTTGTTTTGTTACATTAAACTTTCATCCATTAAATCAACCATCTTGTTCTTTAAACTTGTTTAGTGCATAATCAACTAAAACTTGTGACACTTTAGTTGTAGGGAATATATAACTTTTCCTTCTTGCTCCTGCGGATCGATACCCTACTTCCACATTGAGAGGTGCTACAGTGATCCCCTGCTCTTGGGGGTTATCAAGTACTTTTCTGGCGCCGTTGCCGGGGAGCGTAGCGCTTAAGTTTCTATTCTTGTGTGCACTAGACTTTAGATTTATTTTATCTTGTTTTATATCTTACAATCACCTAAGCTTGGGGAGGTTGCACCTACGTGAGCATCATCTTATCCATCTTTACCTTCAAATCATTTTATTTTGTTTTGTTATTGTCTTGCATATTTCGGTTTGCATATTTTATTTTCAGTTTTGCATTTTGTGTTGCATTGGTTATTTCGGTTTGGATTGTTCAGTATCATTTTATTTTCAGTTTTCATCTAAAAACTTAAAATCCATAAAAATTAAGTGTTGCTTTTGATATGTGTTTCAAGCTATGGAGGAAGATTATGTCAAAACTATTGGAGCTTACTATGAATATCGATCTACCAAAGAAGGAAATATAATGCTTGAATTGCTTGAACATCTCGATGATATGGCTATTGAGTTTTGTGAATTACATGATGTAACTTGCTGCTTTAGAAAAGACTATAAACACTCTCCCTATCAATGTAAGCACAACAGTGATCCTCTAATTGTTTGTTATCGTGAAAATAAATTTTCATGCCCTGATATAGAACAAGTTGAGAAATATATTGCTTATATTTTTTGCAACTAGTCATGAAGCTCGTGTAATGAAAGGACACATTTCTATTCTTCTCCAACTTTGCAAAAAAGAGTTTATTGATAATGTTTATGTTAAAGAAAGAATTCTTGCTGCCATGGAAAGTACTAATATTTTGCAGGAAAAGGATAATGAAAACATAAGCTTGGAAGAGGAAGTATGTGAAGAGGAGATTGAAATGGATGTGTTCCAACCTAAGCTTGGGGAAGAATTGGATCTCCCAACTTCACCATCAACATTTGATAGTAGCACTCAAACTCAAAAGTCTTTTGTTATTTATGAAAACCCATGTTATGATGAGTGTCAAACTAAAAATTCTATGGTCCTATATGATAACTCATGCTATTATGATGAAACTAATAATGCTCCTTTACTTTCTATTAATGCTACTAGTGAACTTATTGATGATAATGAGGAGTATTGCTTAAATATGCTATATGATAATGCTTTAGATGATGGTCCTATGCTTATTGATAAACCTCCATGTTTAGTTGTTACTAAATTATGTGAGGATAAAAATGATATACTTGCTGTTTGTGATGTTACTCTTACTCATGAGAGTCCTACTTTGTTTCTGGATTCTCCTAATTACACCATAGAGGAGAAATTTGCTTATGTTGAGAAATACTTATGTGGTTTGCAATTACCTTTAGTTCCAAATCTTTGTTGCAACCATGATATTAAACTTGATATTGATCTTAATAACTATTTTGAAAGAGGGAAGCATGCTAATGAATTCCATAATAAATTTAATGATCCTCTTTATGTACCTAAATTATCTAAGTTGGATGAGTCCAATGGTTATATGGGTGAATTTACTTTTACTTCTTGCAACTATTATGAAAGAGGAGGTGATAAGAGCCCTCTTTATGTTGCTAATAACTATAAGTTGCAAGTATCTACTGTTAATATGCATTGGAAAATTTCTATTTATTGTGCTTCATTCATATACAAAATGCCAATGCATAGAAAGAAAGTTAGACTTTGTTGTTATTACTTTTGTGTTTTGTTTTTCTCTCTACTAGGTCTCAACTTGAATATTATTTTGATTGGATTGATAACACCATGGGACCCTGGTATTATGCATGAACACTTCTCAAGGAAGAGGGACACACCAAAGAACAAGCTCCCTCATGAGCTTCAACCTTCATGATCACCAAAGTAAGAAGCCTAGCTACATGGCTATAAAGAAAGCGCTTTACGGGAGGCAACCCGGTTGTTTTTATTTTTGATTTTCTTTGTGTCCTCTTGCTGTAACAAGAGACTTAGTTTTTAGTTTTGTTTCTGGAATTTTTAATAAAGTGCCAAGTTTTACCTATTTTGGCTTGAAAAAGTTGCTTTTTGCATTCGGAGATTTATTCCAGCACGAATCTGTGCACGGTATGATTTTTCATTCCTATTCTGTGACTCCGAATGAGCTGAAATTTGAACTGTAGTTGCAACTTTTCATCCTCTGTAAGCGTGAATTTTTTCAGATTTTTTCGACATATTTAAGTAGGGTAGAAAAATGCGTTTTGCTGCTGCTGTTTTTCTGGACAGATTCTGTCCCATTTTGTTTGATGCATTCTTTGAACTTTTAACTTGAATCTTTTTGATCCAATTGAGTTTATAAGTAGGCATACAACATTTATACTTTCTGGACATGTTTCACATTTTTGTTTAAGGATTTTATGCAGCAAGCAATTCATTTGTCTATCACTACTAATGTCCCCCACAGAAAAGAGATGGGAGAAACGGTGTTTTGAAGTTTTTTCACAGGGATTAGAGGAGATGCACCAAGAGTTATCCAAGGATGGTGAAGACCATAAGCTTGGGGATGTGAAGACAACCCCATTGGACCAACACACTCTCGGTTTGCACACGTCTAACTTCTGTTTTTCGATCAATGCACTTTATCGCATAAACTTGGAGCGTCTTTTATTTTTGTTATTTCGGTTTGGTTTTTATTTGTGAGACCACCACTTTTCATTTATGTTATGAGAGAGCTACTGGAAATTTGGGTTGAATTAAGTTGGATGCTATTAAAAAGATTGGGAAAGGGATGTTTGAGTTGATTCAAAAAGATACATATAGTTGCATGATTCATGTGCTTTTTAATGAGTATTAATTTGCAAGTGTTTTATCAAGAGCTATCTTTTATTCATGTTTTGATGCTGAATGTTACTTTACTTTGTTTAACATGGATTGATTAGTTCTATGGACACTTATGCATGCATTTAGACGGTCAACTTTCTCCCTTTTGCTAGCCCAAAAATTCCAACAAGTAAAAACTTGTTTTCCAACACCTTCAACCAAAGTTTTCCAGTGAGTCCACCATATCTACCTATTAGCTTAATGCTATTCCGAGTATGTTTATCATGTTATATTGTATTATCTATGTTTCCAAATTAAAATGCTTATGTTATTGATTGTTATGGGAAAGTTGGTTAAAAAGCTCTCACGAACTTGATGCACACTTTACTTTTATTGCACTTAATAAACATGAACCATTGTGATTAAAATTATGAAGTTGTATGCTTGACAAGAGTCTTGGTTGGGAGTTAGCTCATATGTGCTGTCACATGGCAAGCTTTCAACGTGCTCTTAATTATATTTAGTTGATATCATGTACTTTTGTTTATGGATGCTTATCATGGTGCCAAATAAATGCGGAAACTTAGTAAGTTTGAGGAGTTTGTATAAATGGCTAGAGAGACGCCTGGGCCGCTAACCTAAGCCATGCATCATTCATGGTGGAAATTTACAGCGTACCAAAGTGAACATTCAGTGATGCACGTCATAATAAAAAGCTATACAAATAGTAAATAAAAGAGTGCTGAGATTGTTCATTGTCTGTTTGTCTTGTCATTTTGACATGGGCTAGTTTCCATGTCCTGAGGCAAGAGGTACCCCAGTTGACGCTCTTGATGACGCTATTATATTACTTACAATGACTTTAACTTGAACTTGCTTTGTGGCCCGAGTTGAGTAACACCGTGGTGTAGGTACTCGTATTCACGGGGCATGAGGCATTCAACCCATACTTTGTCAAGCACACTACTCATATTTGCTTTCACTTTAAACTTTAACCATTCAAGATGCTATGATAGGGGTAATGAGAGCTCCACACCAATGGATACCACATTGCAAACATTAACTTAAGTAGAAGCATTTGGAAGCTAGATGAAACTTATTCATGTTTTACCTCTACTTATTTATATATCTTTCCAAAGTGTCCACCTTTTATATTCAGATTTACAAGAATACTCTATGACCATTATAGGATGTTTTTACTTTTTATTATGCATACATTTGGTCCATAGTACTTTCTTCTATGTTACACTTTGTGAATTATCATTGAACATCCTTACATTGAATATTTGATATCACTTCATAATCTATCTTGTATATTGCTATTCCTTTGAAGAATGAATCATTTGACTCTATGTAGCAATAGTAATCATCTTTGATATCCATTGATAGTATTAAAAAGCAAAGTCCATGTTAGTTTTATCACCTTCATACTCGAGGACGAGTATAGGTTAAGCTTGGGGATGTTGATGCATGTAAAATGCATACATGAACTTTGCATTATATTACTTATATTTCAATCATATTTGCATCATATAAGGGTTATATCATTGTTTTATATTGATTTTGGGAATATTTCACAGTTTCCCTATTTTTCTGGAATTAACCCTGCACTGGCAGAAAACCCTATTTTCTATATTTTGATGTTTCAGGGACCCAAACGACGTCCAAATGACCTAATATTTTGCGGGGATCATTTTTTGGAAGGAACAAAGCGTAGGAGCGAAGGAAGCGAAAAAATGGAAACCCGAGGGCCAAAAGAGGTGGGCCCACGGCCAGATTCCTTGGCCGCGTGGGACCCCCTATCCTGGGCCTCGAGCCTCCGATGCCGTCGATCTTCGTCCCCGTGCCTTCGTCTTGACCTAAAAACGACTATAAAAATAGTCCCCCGACGGCTTTCGGAAGAGGGCGCCGCAGAAACACAAAACCACGAAACAGAAGACCTGGAGCTGCAGATTGGAGGGGGAAAACTCCGGCGGGGCGCTGCCGGGGTGGTCTCCATCTTCTCCAACATCTGCACCATCATCACCATGATGAAGGGGGAGTAGTCCACCCCCTGGACTTTGGGTTTGTGGTGGTAACTTGATCTAATCTCTCTATGTATGATCATTGTTGAAGTCCATATGATGTGCCTTGCATAAGTATGGATCTATCTATGTAATTCCTATGGTGGATATTGTGGTATGAGATGATATTTGTTATGCATTTACCGTTGTGTTGGATCTTTTATGACTTGTCATACTTTGGAGATATTCTATGATGCATGTGATGGTTCGATTTATGCATAATGCCTTGTTTATCCATGTCATGAGGTGATTGACACCACCAAGTGTAGATAGATGAGAGAGATGTGGTCATGCACACGAAATATGAATCATTGCACTAGTGTTTAGAATATTGTCCATTATGAAGTATGATGTATGTAGGTACGGGATGGCCGATGTGACAACGGCATATGTATTGAGTGACACAATACAGCCCAACATCCTTTATCTGGGGGTAAAAAGGAAGAAGTATGATGTGGGAGTGACAACAAACCACGCTAGCCTTACGAGGGTGACCTAGCAACACAAATGATTATTTTCTTTCAACTATGTGTTTTAGGACATGTAGCCGTCATAGAAGTTTACCATTAAAGCATGACAATTGTGTGTACTTTTTATCTATAACATGATAATCACCATAGATGGGAGAGAGGATTGAGTGAACCCATGAACCCATGTCCATTGTTCCTATAAGAGAAAACCTTTGTCTTGTCCTCTTGCATTGAAGAGGATTGAGACACTTTTACATTCTTGTTTTGTTACATTAAACTTCCATCCATTAAATCAACCATCTTGTTCTTTAAACTTGTTTAGTGCATAATCAACTAAAACTTATGACACTTTAGTTGTAGGGAATAGATAACTTTTCCTTCTTGCTCTTGCGGATCGATACCCTACTTCCACATTGAGAGGTGCTACAGTGATCCCATGCTCTTGGGGTTATCAGCAGGGTGCCGAGAAGAGCTTCAGAACCCTCCCGATCTAGAGTTGGCGACGGCCTCAGACGTATTTCTGGAAAATTGATTGGGTATCGACTGTTTTCGGGATGAAGGCAATTTATAGGCGAAAGGTCCCCTGCTGTGGTCCACCCCTGGACCACGCCTGGGGGTAGTCTGGGTCCTGTGGGCCCCCCTGCATGTCTCCTCTTGGCGCAGTCTTTGTTTCCATGTAAAATTAATTCCCATAATTTTTCAGGCGATTCGGAGAAACTTCCATGACTAGCTTTTCTGAAACAAAAAGACAGCAGGAAACAGGAACCGACACTGGGCATCTTGTTAATAGGTTAGTTCCATAAAATATGCCAAAATGATATAAAAACATTATAGAAATATGTGACAATGATATATAATAAGCATGGAACAATAAAAAATTATAGATACGTTTGAGACGTATCAGTCTCCTAAAAGGGTTGGGGGAGGGTGAATAGGCGACTAATATTTACAGTTTTGGTTTGGATAAATACGGAATAAAACTATCGTTTAGTTTATCAAGACCAAAACCTAAATATATTACGCTCAACTATGTGCACCAACAGCTTATGTTAAGCAAAAGGTAAACAACTAACTGATGGCAAAATATATTACTTCAAGCACAGAGGTTATCACAAAGATAAATGCATAAGTAAGAAGCTCGGGTATAGGAATAGCCGAGGTATGCAAAGAGAATGATTTATCCCGAAGTTCACTTTCCAATTGAAACTAGTCTTCGTTGGTGATGTGTGGAGTCACAATAATCCCAAACAGCCCCAGTGCTCGCCTTTTTCTCCTCGTGCATCCACCGATGTAGAGTGCCACGATCGGACACTTGAGGGCGGTCACCAAGATCTGTACAAGGTTGGAGCAATCTACACAACTTAACTGAAGTCTCCCAATTATATTCTGAAACTCCTCACCACCAACGCTAGCTCCGAACAACACCATCCATGTAGGGCACCCAAACACCCAAGAGGAACAAGCTCCAGGCCAACTAAGCACCCAAAGAGTAATCAGATTGTTAAAGTTTCACCTCCGAATCTTTATGGAGAACTCAAACCGATACACCAATTGCAATGACAAGAACACACCACGTGTTCAAATCCTTCATTATCAAATCCCATCAACACAACTAATGCTATGGAGGAAGAGGAAGAATAAGGAAGAACTCAGCAAATAAACCCCAAGATTTAGATTCAAAACTCCCCCCACTAAGAACTCAGCAGATAAACTCTGTGAAATAGTAAATTTCGATCTACTCGAGAGCGGCGTTTTGGCACCCGGGAGCATATGCTCCCGGTATTTTCGAAAAAAATAGAACAAATTGAAAACTTATCAAAAAATTCCGAAAAAAATCATGCACGTACCTGATTATGGTACGCACGATCGTGTAAAATTTCGCGCCGAAATGACATCGTGGCCGCCCTGTACAAAAATGACACGTTTCTGACAGAAAATGAGATCCAAAATTTTGAATTTTCGGTCAGAAATTTGTCATTTTTGTACAGGGCGTCCACGATGTCATTTCGGTGCAAAATTTCACACGATCGTGCGTACCATAGTCAGGTACGTGCATGATTTTTTTCGGAATTTTTTGAAAAGTTTTCAAAAAAAATTATGCTCCCGAAAATAACGGGAGCATATGAGCCTGGGCTCCATTGTGAATTTCCGGATCTACTCTCTCTTCTCTCTTCAAGTAGAGGCATAAATCATTGAGAAATAGAGAGAAAGTAAGCTAAAAAAGGTTAACAATAGGGGAAAATACGAACTCTAAGAGGTCTGGTCATTTTGGGAAATAAGGGACTTTTTATAGAACCACAAAAAATAGCCGTTCCAAAAAAAAACTTATAGTGGAGACTCAAGTTTGCAGGCCCGGAGACTCCAGACTAAGTACAAAGAGTCGCACCACTTCGCCCAGTTCAAAATATCCAGACCAGAGATTTCTGGTCGACATCGGAGACTCCGGTTTAAACCCACCGAAAACTCCGGCCTACATAAAAATTGCAGAAACACCAACATGAAAACGAACATGTATCCGGTTTCGATTTCAATGAACTTGAAATCGTTGGACTCACAACAACGAGCTCTTCTACAAAATCATGCAGAGAAACATTATAGTCTAACAAGGGAGGATAAAACCACAAGATGAAAGTTTTGACCTCTCAATAAAAGACGAACCGGTAAAATCTATAGCTTTTTGATTTTGACCAACCGACTTTTTGGTTTCAACCAAAGGCACAATATATATAAAATATTTAATTTCGCGCAACATCAGTGAAATTTCTATAAAAACATATTAAAAAATATTCTAGAAATAACCGCGGCGGAATTCGTATGCGGCTGACCCCGAAATAGCTTGGGCGTGCCACCACCGCCGCGAAACATTTCCCGCGTCTCGGCCGTCTTCCCGCGAACGCGAAACAAATCCTTCCCCCACATCGGTTCCTTCCTCGCGCATCCCACCCATTCCGCGCCGGACCGAGCTTCGGTGACTTGCAATACACAAGTCACCGAGCGACTTGTGGCAATCTCGTCCCTCTGTTTTCGATCCGATGGATAAGATTCATCCGAATCTGAAACACAAAAATAAAACTTTTCAGAAAAAATCGAAAAAATTCCAGTAAATCATAAATGCTTCTATAGCTATTCTGTGAAATTTTTATCTGATTTGGACTAACCGTTTGCGAATATATAGTTTTTTTAGTTTGAAACATAAAACGCTATTTATACGCAAACCATTAATCGAAATAGGATGTAACTTTCAGAGAGTCCAAAACGAAACATTTATGATTTACTGGAATTTTTTCGATTTTTCTGAAAAGTTTTATTTTTGTGTTTCAGATTCGGATGAATCTTATCCATCGGATCGAAAACAGAGGGACGAGATTGCCACAAGTCGCTTGGTGACTTGTGTATTGCAAGTCACTGAAGCTCGGTCCTTCCGCGCCAGCGCCAAGCTAGGGTTTCTCCTCCTCCGGCCCGAGCGAGAGAGGAGCTGTACGATCGACGGTCGATGGCGCCGCTGTCGTGGCGGCACCACACGCTGCTGCAGGCGCTCCTCTCCCGCGGGCCGCTCCCGGAGCCAGACTTCCACGCCCTCTTCACCGCCATCTCCAACGGCAAGGACCCCGGTACCCGCCCGCCCACTCCGCCCTGCTCCTTCCTCTCCCCCCTCCACCGGTTGGGCCCATCCCGCTTCTATTTACTCGTAGCCGCCTAGGTGTTCGGTGTAATGCGCCAGCGGGAACTTTGAGCCGCCCAGGTGTTCGATGCAATGCGCGCGAGTAGGAACTTCTAGCCAAGCGTCCGTTCGGCTCCGATCGATGTACTATCAATTCTTTTTTGTTGGGTAAATGCTGCAGTGTAGTGCCACCCTGAATTTTTGATTGATTGTTACCATATAATGTTGGCCCTGTTGTTTAGTGTCGTGCACTTGCTGGTGTAGCACAGATAGGGTGTAAATGATTTTTCTCAAGTGTACTTTTGATTATTCATAATGGGATCAACTGCCAGTCACTTATGATTGTCCTAAAAAAGAATGATATTGGTTCCTACTCCCTCCGTTCATAAATATAAGATGTTTTAGCTTTTGTCCATATTCACATGTGTCAACATGTATGTAGACATGTTTTAATATGTATGCACACTTATTTGGGTGTGCACCTAGTCAACATGTGAGCTAGCTAAAACATCTTATATTAAAAAACGGAGGGAGTATTTCTGTGTGTTTAATATCATTTTCAGTTTAGCTGAGACCTAGTTTGCTAATTGAGTCTAGCAACAATAGATAAAACAACTGAATTTTACTGAACATATTGCCTACTGGGCGTAAACAATTCATTTTACCGAACTCCTCATTTCCAGTCGTTTATGTCTTATATCATGATTTGCAGCCAATAACCAGCAACTGTTTGGTGATACGCTTGGGAAGATCAATAAGGAGCTGGGGTATTTGCACTTCGACCTGCGAGCTTGCATCAACCAGTATGATGGAACAGTTTATTATGGAGTGGTCAACACCATTGCTGACGAAGAATCAAAGCTTGGATCGAAGTATTCTGTGCCACAGATTGCATTCTACAAGGGACTGGTATGCAATCGCTTGCTTCAACTGGCTCAGCTCAGTGCTTAAATGACATATTGTTCTTGTGGCAGTTAGAAGCAATAGTTCAGGAAGGTGGAAAAGATGGGAGCATAACCGACATTGACGCTCTTAACGTTAAGATCGACAACCAGGTTTGTTGTACTAATATTTCATGGACGTATAACTCTTTTTCTGTGTAAACAGCATTTTTTTACTTCTGTATATGCAGTGTTATGATACATTAACGCAAGAAAAAGAAAACTCTAGCTTCTTAAGATGCATGCTGAAGGTGTGACCATGATTAAAGTTTCATTCAACTCAACCATATATTTCGTATTTACCACACATTGTTAGATGTCTAGATATATTAAATGTGCATGTGCTTATGTTGTAGCTTCATTCAGTTATGATTTACCAATGGTTAGGATCAATATGTGATCATTTGTACGTGCACATTTTAGTATGTTCTGTGGCATGGCAGTCATTATATGATTGTATGATTGTATCTACTTCGTACCATAGTTGAATTTTCATTGCAATTTGGGTATCATTAATTATTGAGTCTTCTACTCTCAGGTTGTAATTGCAGACAGTTCACAAGACAGTCAATCTCGTCTTCCTTATTCGATCACAAGCTTCTTGTTTACCCAAAAGGAAAAGACGCTTAATGAACTGATACAAGATCGTTGGCTGGCATACACCCCCGCGGGCAAGATTGGTCTTGGTATCAGATCATTTCTTGATCTCCGAAGCTGGTTTCGCGGTAATGATATCCCATCTTGCGTGGTTTGCAATGAAGCTGGCATAAAGGTACTGATATGTGATTACCCTGAGATTGTGTTTGACTTCACTCTTTTTACTCTGGACCATATACTCTGAAACTTTTTTTAGATTCTCTGCAAACGTTCCTGTGGTCTGATATTTGTATTCACAACAGGCATCTACTTGTCCTAGTGAGGGGTGCAATGTAAGAATCCATAACTACTGCCTGAAGAAGAAATTTTCACAGCGGAAGGTAGTTTTCTAATTCCAGTTCCATTTGTTACTCCCTCCGATCCAAAATAAGTGTCGCTGTATTTTGGATCGGAGGTAGCACTCATGTTGACGTTTGAGTCACAGTGTGCTAATTTACTTGCACATGCAGGCTCCGAGAGCTTGTCCTGGTTGTGCTACTGAATGGCCCAGGCAGGAAGGCGAAGATGACGCCGATGAGGAGGATGCGAATGAGCGTGGGGAAGGACAGGAGGCCCCGTCAGCACCACCAGCTAGCCGTCCTTCGAGGAAGAAACGGAGTGTCAAAGCTGAGCCGGTGGAAGAGGCAGGCCCGTCAACCGCAATGCCCAGGAGAAGGTTGAGGAGCGGCAAGGCCGAGGCGGCTGAGGATACTCAGGAGGCATCAACTGCAGGTGCTTCACAGCCAACCAGGTCTTCTAAGAGAAGAAAGACGTGATGCGATTGTTCTACGCCGCTTTCTAGCAAGATCGCCAATGCAGTGTTCATTTTGTCGTGTATATACCTTAGCTGGTATCACTAGGCGGTCTTGAAGAAGAACTAGCTTGCTGATGGTTTGTGTCTTCCTGGAGTTACTAGTTGAATTTGGCGTGGCGTCACGCCACGCCCTTGGTGAGAATGTTGTGCATTATATTTTTTTTTTTCGCCCAAATGTTGGCCAAATTGGAATGTCGAAACATGTTTTTATTTTGTTATGAGTAGGTAGCATTTTTTTTGAGCATTTTAGATACATTTGTAGAATATTTACATATGTAGTAGTTTGAAATTTTCAAATATGTTTGTATTTCGGTGTCAATATTTAATTAAGATTAGGGGAATGCATTTGAATTTGATTCTACAATTAGGGAAAGTTTGTTCGTATGGTGTCGAAATATTGGTCAAATTGAAATGGTAAAACATATTTGTATTTTGCTGCAAGTATATAGCGTCTTGATTTTAGCATTTTCGATATATTTTATGGAATATCGGAATATTGGCCCAAATGTTGGCCAAATTGGAATTTGCAAAAAAAAAAAATTTGTTATGAGTAGGTAGATTTTTTTGTGAGCATTTTTTATATTTTTTGTACAACATTCAAATATTTAGTAGTTTGAAATTTTCGAACATGTTTGTATTTCGGCGTCTTTATTTAATTGGAATTAGAGAAAATGCATTTGAATTACCTTCAAATGGTGACAAAATTTGAGTATTCGAAATTACATGTTTGTATTTCGGTGTCAACATTTAAGTGAAATTACGAAAAATGCATTTGAATAACCTCCAAATGATGACAAAGTTTGCGTATTCCAATTTTTTTTCTGTCTTTAGCATAAGTAGTTTGTATGTAATTATATGATTGTTTTGGTATGTTACTTGTATTTTTCCAATAGATATATTTGGATATATTGATTTGTATTTTGTTTGAATTTCAAAAATTGGTGAAAGTGGGAAGGTATTTGTATGTTTTTTTGTTTTTTTTTCAAATGGTTACATTTGGAAACCGTTGGAAATTTTGAAGTTTTCAAATTCGAAATTTGATCATGTGGCATAAATAGTAAGCGTTTATTTTTTTGTGTTAATGTTGACATATTTGTCATATTTGTGAATACCGTGATGGGAGAAATTCAAATTTGAAGATGTAATACCGTGATGGGAGAAATTCAAATTTGAAGATGTACACATTCAAAATTTGTTTACATTTGAATGTATTGAAATTAATGTGGAGTATTATCGGCTAGAAATTATCGCGGAGGAGATCGGGTTTTTTTATTTTTATTTTTTTTGTTCCTCGAACTTACGATGAGTAATATTTTGGAATTATTTTTTTTCCCTCAAATTAGAAAAATTTTGTGGGAAACTAATTTAACAAATTTTAAATAAAGTTGACATTTTTTAGTTCATGTGTAACATTTCAAGGTTGCTTAAATTTAAAAAATTCCTAAATTGTGAAATGGGAACAATGTTTTTTTGTTGCATTTTTTTGTGTGGGAAGTCTGAGAAATTGCTAAATTTGGAAAATATTTGTATTTTATTTGCACTGTTTTGTGTACAATGCATTTTTGGGTGCGAGTTTTGTGTGAAGATTTTAAGAATCTGGTAAATTTGTTTTTTGTTGGAACATTATTTGCACTGGTCTGAATTTTACAATTTTTCATATTTACAACGGATTAAAAGTTTTGAATTTTACAATTTTCAGTAATTTTCTGTGTTTGTAAAATTTCCGGCATGGGACCCACACGTCAGGGTTCTTTCCCAAAAAAAAAGAAATTGGAAAATCGTTTGGCTGAAAGGACGGGCCCGCAGTGATGCCAGCAGGTGACGCCAGCCGCCGGCGGCGGCCGCGCTCGAGCACGCGAGCACGCGCGCCGGCCTGCGAGTGCGCGGACCCAGCAGAGGAGGCGGAGGGGAGCCGGACGGGCGGTGCATCGGGCCGTTTGGTCGCGTCACTCGCCGGCGGCGAGCAGAACGGTAGCGGCGGACGGCGACGAAAATTCCCGCGCGCTTGCGGCCTCCCGGCAGCTGATTTTCGGCGAGGAAGGAGAGGCGACGGCGGCGGACCTGGCTGTGACCGTCGATTTGCGTGGGGAGGAGTGAAACGGCGGGGCGGCGTTGCCGGCGACGTGGGTGCCGCACGGGAGAGAGAGATGGGGGAGGGGAGATGTGGCGACACTTTTGCAGTAAAGTCCCTAAGTTTTCGAAAAATTGCATATAGGTCCCTCCACGCGTTACTGTTGAACACTGTAGCTACTGTTCCTTAGAACAGTAGCCGAGCAACCTCAGCGCGGCATTTCGCTCAGCTTTCATATAGTTAGAGACTTGCTTGACCTACTATGTTTGCTGATGGCTGACGCAGCTAAGCAAGCCCAGCTGGGAAGACAAAGACAAGATAGGTGACCGGTGTTAGTTTAAGAACTATAATTATGCCATTAAACTGATCAGGTGTTGCATTGCATGGTCCTATTTTCTCCCGTGTCTTGAAGAATTCTATGGGGTCAATGCTCATGCAGATGCAGGGCGCTGCCTCCAATTGCCGTCCGTCAGATCCTCTTGACCTCTGATCGAATGGGTGTAAGCTGTCGCTGCGTCGCGAGCAAAAAACGTAATCTGAATTGGGATACAGCTGCACGCGCTGTTCAGATTTATTCAGCATATGAGATTCAGGTAAATATGTGATAGCTACGTTATGACAAGTGGTGATCGAAGGTTGCTTTTGTTGAACCCGATCTTTCTCCATTCATCGTTGCTGCCAGCTGAGCTTATAGGCTGATTAACAGTTCAGATACAGAAGACTTGCTAGCTAGTGCGGTTTGAGTAAGATCGAGCCGTTGTGGCAATGTGTGACGTTACAAATATAAAAATTGAGAAATTACGATTGAGGAGGCAGCAGACAACGTAGCCATCACTTAATTAATAAAGGGTCACCTGAGCTCCAAAAGAAAGATAGAGGCTGCAACAGGACAAAGCAAGGCAGCTTGAAGCTCCCGATCATGGTGAGCCGCTCTCCCACTGAGACTATGCCTTGTTTTCGTGCTTTTATATTTGAGTACCCGGAAAGGAAATGAATACTAGCCTTAGCAGGAGTACAGTTCAGTGTTTTAGAGTATTATGAATGGGAGCTTCATAACACTGATGCCTTCACGACAAAAAGAAGAGAATTCATTTTCTGAAAAAATACGAATACATCTTCTTTGACTACCCTCTAAAAAAATAATCTTCTTTTACTACTTTTACCCGTGAACGTATAATTTTTGGATGAACTAGTTTAGTATGTATGATTTGATTTGTCTTGCATCTCGTCGCACATAGTATGACTTTCGTGGGTTTAACAGTTTTATGTGCAAATTCAATCGCTGTCGAGCCGGAAAAAAAAACATGGTTGTATGACTGGGCAATAATAAAGGATCCCTTTGGTCCGTATGATATCAAAGGTGCAATAGTAGAAAAAGATGAGGAATTGAGGCACAGTAGTGTACCTAGAGGTTTCGTTTTACTTTTCATGCTGAACTATGTCATGTATGACTTGTAAGTTTGGTTCTATGCAATGGAACATTGGAGAAATCCCTGTCGATCTAAAAAAGACTACACAAAAATGTTATGTGTCCTTGCTCAGTCCATAAAAAACATGAGGTTTTGGAAATATTTAAATCTTCCGCCACCAATACTTTTGTTATGTTTTGATCGAATGGTGATGTCCATTCGAATATTTTTTTTTGTCAAAATTTACTTTCATAACTTTTTAAATACGTTTTACAATCTTATCATCGTAGGTATGAATGATAAAAATAAATTCAGAAGACCTAGCAACTAGCTAGTTTGTATTTCCTTTTAAGAAGAGAGGGTAGTTACATGAGAATATTATTCCCAAACAATTGAAATCACACCCCCAATAAAATGACGGAAATTTACAAAATTTAATTCACTCCACAGTCAAATAGCCTCTCTGTTCAATGCCCCGCTAGCGGCTATTACGATTACTAGCCGTTAACACATTGATAACACGAGCGGCGCCGGCGCCGGCGGCAATGGATCACCACCACCACAAGAATGGCTTGACCTTGACCCGACACCCTCTGTTGGCCGCCGCCGCCTCGCCGTCCAGCCTGTCCACCGTCACCTTGCACGTCGCCTTCACGTCCACCGTCCACGTCCGCAGCACTTTCCCGAAGCGCAGCCTCACCGACACCCGCGCCTCCACCGTCAGCGGCACCGCGCGCGCCGCCTTCTCCGCCGCGAGCTGCTTCCTCTGCTCGTGGCTGAAGCTGACGCCGGGTCCGCTCAGCGTCGTGGAGAACATCGTCACGTTCCTGGGCGCCTGGTGGAACGCCGGCCACGCGCCGGCCGCGAGGCGCGTGCCGGAGTAGGAGACGGTCACCTCGCCGCCACCGCGGTAGTCGACGCCGACCTTCCGGTTCGCGCCGTTGTCCGCGCGCACGGCGAGGTCGAGCTGCGGCTGCGCCGAGGAGGCATCGGCGTCCAGGCCGCGGATGGAGAGAGAGGAGACGGAGAAGGCGGGCGCGCGGGGGCGGAAGACGAGGTACACGGCGCCGACGAACGCGGCGGCGGCCAGGACCAAGAGGAGCAGTGCCCCGCAGGCGCCGAAGCAGGCGCGGCGCAGGCGGCGTCGCCGGGCCGGGCGCCCCGCGAGAGCCCTGTACCGGCGGGCCCGGTCGGGGGGTGGCACGCGGAGGACCTGGTCTTTGGGTATGTGGACGATGTACATGCCCGGCGGCGCCACCGGTGGGCCGTTGAAGGCCGGACGGAGCGGCGTGGTCTCCGTGGCCGCCGCCGCCGCGTCCTCCTGACCCGGCGACGGAGGGGACGCGGGATGGGGCGGCGACGGCGGCATGGGGTGGACGCGGTCGGCCATGGCGGCCGGGGACAGGGTCTTGGTGACGTGAGCTGCAGAGAAATAGAGAAGAGTGTGTGATCGAGCTGCGTTCAGTGGACGCTTGCTTGGTTTTATAGAACGCGTGAGGCGAAAGGGACAAGATGGAGGGAAACGGTCATCTCATGCTGTTCAAAACTGACTCTGTATTATTTTTCAAGAAAATGATTTTAATCTCAGCTACGAGAAAAAATGGTGTGATTTGATTTTTTGTTAAGATCATGTGGATTTGTTTCACATCATAATGTTGCAAAAAAATGGTGTGATTTTGCTAGGGTCTAGATGTTTAAGGAGTGATTAAGGATAATAATAATGGGTCTTAATGGGTAGTTTATGGGTGCAGGCCTGCTCTATCCTGTTCTGTTGCCTTGTGCAGATGGATGAGGCACACAAGGTGTGTACATCTCCGCCTTCAAATTTGTTCCTTGAAGTGGCTTCTAATTTTTGTCTTGAACCATATTTTCACTGTATTTTAACTAGGTTTCTATATAATTATTATTCGACTAGTCATTATCCTCTTGCCTTGTAGTAGGCCTTAACACTTGCTAATTTCCTTTTTGACAGCTGTAACGCTTGCTAGTTGGTACTATCTCCAATCCAAAATGAAAATATTTCTAGACAATGATAGAATTAATTTCCAAGATAACTCTCTGACCGCTAGTTCATGTTCATGTGCACACACGTTACCTCAAATAAATATGATTATGCTTTTTGAAAATATTTTTCACGATGAATGTAGTAATGCATATTTGATGCTTTGAATGTAGCAGATTTTCATTATAGATGGCCAAACTTACAAATGTTTGATCACTATAAATTTGAAGTATTACATTCCGGATAGGAGGCAGTAGTACGTCAACGATTTGAGCAGTTTCTTCCTTTTAGAGTTGCTAGTCAGCAGGCCCCTGCAATATTTTATCTAAAGTACGGAAGAACATAGTTCGTCACAACTCTGCTACCAGCCTATTTGTATAAAAGAAACAAAACAAAAACATTTGGAAACATAGTCATTCAAGATTCAAATACAGTATTCTCCAACAAGATTGAAGCGGGTAGTATTTTTGAGCAATCGGTTTATGGAACTTGGCTTCAGTTTCTCACATCAAAGCTATTTGAAACTTCCCTCTAGAGCTCCAGAAGTAGCTCGATTCCTGGATCATGTGTCGCAATTTCAAGCATCTTCCTCATGCTGCCCTTTAACAACAATAGGTTTAGGCATTTCAGTTGAATCTTTGAGCTCAGTTACTTTTAGACCAGTGTCAAACGAGTCGCAATCAGAATCAGAATCCAGAGTTTGAGCCTCCTTAACCTGCAGGGCAGAGTTGAGCTCAAATGGCTTTAGCTCCACCTCACCATCTTGGACAATACCATTTTGTTATGTCCAGTATTTAACTGCTCCAAAGTGGAGCCGACATGTTTGACGGGTTCTGTTTCAGGAGCTAGCATGTCATAAGCATTGTTCCCTGTATCTTGAGCAAGCATGTGCCCTGGTTCGAGTTGCTTGAATGATTTTTTCGTTTCTTCAACTGAACTTACCTCCATAACATGGAGGTCAGAACTATCTACAACCTGCTGATTTTCAACAGTTAACAGTTCTCTGTATCCATCTCCAATTGGCAGTTCTGGACTATGCTCACTTACTGCTGGAAATGCTTCACCTGATTTTTCTTGAACTGACACAGAGTCTGAAGATAACAGCGGGTTACTCGATTCATCTTCGATTTTAACTGTCAAGGGCTGTCCGATGACGGGTTCTGAAATAGATTGCACTAGTACTTCTTCCATGCGGCACCTGAATAATGAGTTAACTTCATCGATCGAATCCGCTACTACGACATGTTGTTCAGAATTATTTGCTTTGGATAGACAGCACAACGTTGATTGCTCACTACCTGCAACATATCAACCTTATTTGAGAAACAAATTCCAATAGACAAATTGCATTATATTTGCTAGTCTGAGAAACACAACATTTTACCTGCATGAACTAAATCCTTTGCTTCTGAAGTGCTGGGTCCGTTCTTCATGATAGAAAAGGAATTTATATTGAAGTCAACATTCTTATTGTCTTCATGTGTTCCATTATCTACTTTAAGCACATCCGCACCTGAACTTGCTGTACTTACTATTTTGATATCTTCACATATATGTGCTTCCTGTGGACCAGATAACTTGCCATCGTTCCCTTGCTCAGCAGCATCACCGTCTGAGTAACTACTAAGAGCAACTTCACCACTGATTTCACCTTTCTCTGATTTGAGGCAGTTGACATGCGGATTAGTAGAGTGCCTCCCATATAAGTTTCCACATTTTCTAAGCTGTGTTTCTGGAGAGTACAAACGAGGAGTCCAAGTTTCTTGCAATTGACTGTCATGGTCGTCAAATAGGTTTCGCCTTGGAAGGAGGACTGATGGTGCTGAATCAGGTATCTGGGGTAACTCTATCACTTCGTCCGAGACATTTGAAGGACCAAATGATTTCTCTCTTGGTGTGGAAATGGAAGGAACCTGGACATAAAAACGTGATGCCTCTTTCAGTTTCTCTGTTGCATCAGCGGTTTGCAGGTCTATTAGCCTCTGGTCAAGTTCAAACTTCAGGATATTCTTTGCTCTTTGCAGCTCCATCAGACCATCTACCCTACTACTATTATTTCCCATAGCAGCCTCCTGATGATTTCCATCATATTTCTCCTCTTCCTCTCCTTCATCTTCAACATCTGAGATATCATCGTCATCCTCCTCAAGGTCATCTTCATCGTCATCCGATGAAGAATTCAAATTGCCCCTGGAGGCCAAGGTGGGGTGACCAGTCCCCAAGTCTATCAGTGGGTGCAACTCTTCAAGCATTGGAATAATGTCGGTCATGGATGCGTCAGGAGAAGAACTCTCATCGGTAAGATCAGATTCAGAATCATAACAAGGATCCTGCCTGTCAGCACACTGCCAGCATGGACTCATGATTCACCCAACTGATAATGACTGTGTACTTCATAATTACCACTTTCAGTATTGGTGCTTTGAAATTCCTGCAGCTCAGCCTTCTCACTTATTTCCTCGACATACTCTTCTCTTCCCACAAAGGCATTGACCTGGGCAGACTCTGTGCTAAGAGCAACATTAGCAGCCAAAAACGTGACATTTGTTTCTTCCCAGTGATTGTCATGTGTGTTGTTGGTAGGGGTTATCTGAGCGACATGAAATCCTTCGCTACCAGTTCTCTTCTCCAAGTATGTTATTTCCTCGACTGAGCAGTCAGCAATGGAAATTTTGGATTCCACAGAGACGGTATGTTGATTATCAGATGCTTCATCGCCAACCACTGAGGGAGTACTTGGTTCACCATAACTCAAAAGGGCTCCAAGAAGAAGTCCGGTTAACAGCAAGAGTGGAGAGGAAGACACTAGGAAAGAAAGTAGAGGAGGACAAATCCTGTGTAGAAGCAGCAACAAAATTCCAGCACCGAGTACCACAGGATAATCGCAAGCAGATTGATAGCTGATTCCGATAGAGGAATGCACTATTCTCTGGGTGTGCAGAAGAATGTTAGTACCAAAATCCTTAGCCATCTGCTTAAATTTGTTCATGATACACAATCCTGGCCTGATAATAGGAAGTAAGAAGCAGATCGTTAGCATCATAGCATGGCAATAGTTTTGATACTAGTGATTAAAATATGTACAGGTGAATTGAGCTCATGATGGTGATCACATCATTCCAGTTGCAGGTTTAGAGAAATAGTGGAAACGTCTGTTATCTGTATGATGCCTATTGTTGGAAAACACTCTGACTAATAGCCTAAAATTGAACACTAATAAGAAAGAAGGCTGTTCTGGATGACTAACTGAACATTAACATATCATTGACATCAAGAGCTAAGAAAATTGAGCAAACACCCATCCCTTCATTAAACAGCTGGTTTCTGAACCACTGTTGATCTGCAGATGTCCAAAAAGGCGGACCGACCTCAGGCAGAACTACAAGGTACGACCAGCTTGCAGACAAATTAACACAGCTTACATGCGCAGAAGGAAACGAAGATTCATCACGGCATAAGGAAACAAACCGACAATGCACCCAACAAAATCAGCAGTACAGCGCACCAAAGCACAGCAGAAGAAACATCAACGGCAAGAACAGGCGCACCTGCAGGACGAACAACGTCAGCAAAGAACCACGAACTCCTAACGTCTCGCACAAGATGCAGTGGGGAAATGGCGATCGCATGGGACTGGATCAAGTAACCAGACGGGAATAACTAAAGAAACAAGGCCAAAGCAAGGAGGCACGAAGCAGCAGGGCAGTGGCTACCTCCTTTTCCTGTGGCTGGATTCCTTGCTTTGCAGCGCCTCCTAGACAAAAAATGCTTTGGTCGGCAGTAAAAGGCAGCACTGAGCATCTCTTCCAGACCTGGAGATGGTAGTGTGAGGAGAAAGTTAGTCCGATAGCATCATGGCAGTACATGTCCAAAGCTAATATAGAAGATTTTTTTTTCGAGAGTAAGCTAATATAGAGATTGATTTCCTTACCTTTGTCCATCAGGAAGTAACGCTAGGAGATCTCAACTCGCTGAGCTGTTGGTGTTTTTCCTCTCCCAAAGAGTGTGGTGCAATTATGGAACTGTGAGTTTCTGAAATGGCAGCATGTGCTTTGCCTTTTCCTTGTGGGGTGAGGGTGTGGCGTGCTGGATGCATATATCATTACGTGCTAGATCAACAAAAAGGCACAATGGCATAAAAGATAAACAAAGGCCAAGTGAGGGGAAGAAAGAAATAAACAACTCAGATTCACATTTCACCGATCTGTTGTGCAATTCTGGCTGCTGCCAAAGATACATTCAGCACAGACGGCACAAGCTATATAACATCAATCAATCAATGATGCACGGAGAGCAGCAAAGTTCTTCAAGGCGCTGAGAGCGACAGAAATTGTAGAGGTAAACAAGTCTCTTTCCTTGCATCTGAAATGGACGGGTGTCCATAACGTACGAAAACAAGTATTGCACAAATCTGATAAGAACAAGCAGATAATTTTTCCATACGATCTCATTTGTTATCCATCTATTTCCTGTACACACCGAACTGAGAATATTTTACACCGAGAAAGCGATTTACGCATTTACATGAACATATCAGCAAAGATAAGCTGAACTCATTTGTCTCCGCAGAAAAGAATGGCACTTGCTAAAACAACACCGCGTTATATTAGGATCAACTATAAGCAATATCCCTAGAAATTCAAAATTGTTCCTTTGGGTTAAAATAAACCAGAAATGTATTGTTGTGACTGGACGATTGTTGTTAGCTGCTTGAGGTTAGCTAATAAATGTCTTGGCCCAAGACTTTCAGCACCAATATGGTTTAGAAGTTGTTCAATATCCTGCCAGGAAAAACAATAGGAAGGTTAATGTCTAAAATAATGAATGCACAGAAGGATGGAAGTACACTCAATAAGATTTTTGATAACCAACTATTTCAGGTAGTACATAACTGACCTACGATTACTCTGGATTAAAACATGTACCAATTCCACAGTTGCACTATAATTTAGTCTACAAGGCTAGAAAGGGTTTCACCAATTACCATTCAAATTCCCATGCATTACTAAACACACGTTTACGATTTTTTAGTCTTTACACAGCTTCCGACTCCCAACTAGTCGAAAACATGCCAACATTTTCATGCGATGCCACTTAGATAAAAGCTCTACTGGTAATCACTTATCCTATCCGATCCATATCTAATTATTTACTGACTTCCCACTTAAAACTGCAATTATAGTCTGCTTAAATTAAGATTCTAAACCACCTATTCAATGTTAACTAAGAGGTTAGCAAATAGAATAATCAGATCTTTTTCTTAAATCAAATTTCGTTCGTTATACTTTGCAATACATAAATGCATATAAGATTGACCAACCTTGTTTAACAAGAATATAGCATATGCTGATCTTGTTGTTTCTTGGCCTTCAAAAAACAGAGGGAATTCTGTTGTCCTGATGCTCGTGCTCGAAGGGGTAGAAGAACTTACTCCTGAGGCTATAGATGGGTCAACTGAAGGGGCGTGGTCAACTATATATGAATGTGAACCTCCCAACCGTAGTGGGTATCGAATAGGAACATCAAGATATGATGCAATCAGGGAACTGCCTAAGGTTCAAAATGAATAAATAAAGATCAGCAGTATAAAGAGAAAAAAGGACATTCTTATAGTGGCTTTAAGTATAAAAAATAGTGTCATTCTATCATTGCGAAACCATAAACATTGACTAACAACATTTAGTTATATGTCAATCTGATCTTATTGTTTCTTCGTTCTAAGGCAGAATATAAACTCATCGAATTTTTCAACCTCCTAGAGACAGGAGAGTAGAAGAAAACTGGAATTGATACTGACGTCAATTTCTAGTCAACAATCTATCCATCAAGATTTAAATACATACATGTGCAACATATCCGAGAAGAGTAGCAGATTTCTGAATCTCGGTCTTGTCACTGAAGTAGCTGGTCTTTTTAATAGAAAGCTTTGATAACTGTAGACCCAAAATGGCCAAAGGTGTTTGTCCGTTTTGGGAGCCATTAGGCGACATTGCTTCAGCATCTCCTGAAATTTTTGGGAAGAATTAAATCTTCGTGACAACAAACTTTAAGATTGCTGTTCCAGAATTTTGTGAAGCACGCAGTGTGACCTCCGTGGGATTCATTGTATTTTCTTACGAGGGAAAATGAAACCCAAGTATCTCACTCTTCAATAAAAGTAATTAAGCTTTCCATCAAATGTCAACTTCATCATAATATGTCCCAAATGAAAACTTTACATGATGATGGCCTTCAGTCATGCTGTAGTGCATGAATAGAACTATTCAACTGGAAAAAGAATCACTTGTTTTCAAGGCTTAAACGCTATATGTGTGAGAAAGTTCCAAATCTTAGTTGCAGACTAGTGTGGAGAACATAGTAAGAAACTAAATGACTAGCAAGATCAGTGTTACAAGCCCAATCCAAATAAGCATCAGAGGTGAATATTTATACCATAAACGTACTAATCCACCCACAAATTGGTTCACACAAGCATCAGTAGCGGGACGTGCACTAAGACAATGATTCTGGTACACCAGTAATATGACTGTGATTTGTGAAAACACGTGCACAGAAATTTACAGAGAGCTGAGATACGCAATTGGCAACTAACGAAGATTGCATCAGGGACAGTGGCATACCTGTTCTAAAAACGCTGGAGTTTAATCCAGGCTTGACTATGGGAGATTGCTCCTTGAAGTGCCTCACAGGATATATCTGAGCAACTTGTCCTATCATATATTGTTGTCTCATCCGCAACATTCGTTCCAGACTTTTAAGACGGTCATGGCCACAATCCCCTGACAGCAATTTACCAGGTTCCTATAGCCACCACCAATATAAAAATGTTTGAGTGATTTTTGTGGAATAGAATATTCCCATCATATCCAGTTTCGAAGCATATAAAATCTTTTTTCTAGAATAAATGTACACTGGGTACCAAATTTAAGAGAAGTATTTGAGTAAACAAATACACTGTCACTTAGATGATGTTATTTACCTAGTAATCAAAGCCAAAATTTTAATCTACGGAAATACAGGCCACAATGCAGTAATTCACTGCATAATTATGTACAATGTAAATTCAGTAATGATAGCTTTATCATTAGAAAAAACATCCATAAATGGACATGCAAATTCAGTACCAAAAAGAAATGGAGATGTTTTCAGTAGAATATTTGATGCAGAAAACTTTCGTATTTTCCTAATATAGGCTAAAAGGAAGAAAGAAAAAAAGTGCAACCATTTCTCCCGTCCGCACAAGACCATACCTGCAATTTAGTTTGTGCTGCGCCCACAGTTTTGTCTGCTACTGTCAGTGTTCTAATCTTGACGCAAAGTTGCTCCCTACGATCCTCAACATTGGCAGACAGTTCCTTGGTTTGCATTCTCAACTCCCCCATAAAATCAGCATGTGACTGCACTCTCTGCCTCATTTCGGCCAATTCATTATCCTGCTGAAGAAATGTCTTTCTTGCCTGTCCATAAACATATTGGAAGCACAAGTCAAACATCCACAGGGAATCATGATGTACTTGTTAACAAACCTAATTTCCCTTCAGAACAATTCAATAATTCGTAAAACATATAAGTTGCATTAATAAATACATTCCAATGAGTCGCACGAATGTACGATGATACAGATGCACCATTTTCTTTAACAGTTTAAGGACAGCACAATGCCCACTTCAGTTAAAAATGTGTATGGAGCATGTAGCATATGTGATTAAAATCTGAGTACCAGACTTAGGACAGAAGGCAAACAGTAGAAGCAGGTCCGAATTCGAAAGAAATGTCGCCTGCAAATCGAACTCCAATGGAAGTACAGCTAATTCGCGAGCAAAACAAAGCAAAGCACACCGAAGATCCAGTGTGCCAATCGTAGAGCACGAGAGGCCATAGCGCGCAACAGGATCCGACGATTGCACTAACGATGAAGCAAGGAGGAACCACAAGCAGATCGAGCAAATAAATCAACTACTAATCAATCACCTCGAGCGCCGACTCGAGGCGCGCGGCGACGCCAGCCTTGCGGTCCCTGGCCGAGGCGAGAGCGGCGGAGAGGCTCCAGAGGCGCGCGAGCTCCTGCTGCAGCTCCTCCCAGCCGACGACCTTGGGCGCGTCGGCGCCCAGCACCTCGCTCCCCGGCACGACCACCCACGTGCTGCCGCCGCTGCTGCCCTCCTCCTCCTCTTCCTCCTCCTGCTCCTCCGGCGACGGGGACGGGTCAGCGCTCGCGGACGAGGGCCCCGGGTCCATGGCCCCGGATCATAGATGGACGATGGTCGGGATTCCTCTAGGGTTTGGAGATTTACAAGGATTTGGTGCTTCTTCTTCTTCGTCTACTCCAGGATCCTGCTCGTTTTTTTTTATTCGATCGAGTTTCGAGTCTGAGTGGAAGGGACAGCGGAAGGAGGAGAATGGTTTTTTTTTTTGAGAATAAGGAGGAGAATGGTGGTTCGTGCCAAGGACGAGCAAGCCAGGCCCACCTCAACCTTGGGCTAGCCGGCTAGGGGCAGTAGGTAAAGCCCAGAATTTCCTTTGGATTAAAGTATACTTTGGGCTGAAATCCAGCTGATTGGATCCAAATTCCCCTCAACTCAATTTTGATCTGATTTGAAACCACTAGTTTTTTTTTGCAAACTAGAGAAATACCTCCCCTTTGTTTACTTCTAGTGTATTTTAGGCGATTGGAGGGGATTACCTCGGATCCCGAAAAATTCTCACTAGTCTGTTTACATCTAGTGTATTTTAGGGGATTAGAGGGATAATCCTAGATATCCCCCACCAACCATCTCATTTTTGCCTAAAACAAAACTCTAGTCCATGCTAGTGTATTGTAGGGGAAGAGTATTTGTGAGGATTTGCGGGAATTGGGTGTTCACCAAATCCCCTCCCATCCCCACTCCTCCCATCCCCTAGAAACCCTTTGAGTAAACAAGGCCTAACCTGGTTTTGTGTGCACACGTGGCAGAACGGAGGCGGTTTTGACTTGGAGATATGCCACGTTTGACAAATTAACCGTTATTTTGGACAGATATTTCCCCTTCCCGTCGACTGAAACCCTAACTCTATCATGTGCTCGCTCTCCTTCCCATCGCAAAAATCGTGGCGTCCTATGGTAGCTCGTCCCCTTCTTGCGTTATGCGGCCGGCCCACGGGCGGTCTCCCATCCCATATGGCGAGGGTCCGTTGTAACCCGTAGGCAAGGTAATGCAAGTGCGGTGATAAGGCAACTCGTTGGATTTCATGGAGCTTGAAGAATCCAAGAAGGAGGTACTATACAAGTGGACTGTGTCGGTGAGTGTTCTTGATCTATTTTTGCTCCGTTGTTGCGATGTTTATTGTACGATTTTCGTTCTCAATTGGAGTATGATTTTGATAGGGTGTGGATTGTCGTTTCTATAGTTGGCACGACAATTCGCATAGTGCATATCACAAACAGTTGATCGGCGATCTGCATGATGAGGTGTGGCGTATGAAGTCTGAAAGCATCCACTTGGGCTCCTTTGATTTAAAGGAATTGCAAAAGATTTGTGAAGGAATGGATCCTATAGGAAATTTTCCTATCTTGGTCATTTGATTTGTAGGATTGGATCCTATAGGAAAATTCCTATAGGAATCATTATAATACTTCCCATAGGGAATCTAACATTCACTCCAAGCTCATTTTACAATTCATTTAGTGGAATCAAACAAACTTAGGGCTCCTTTGATTCATAGGATTTGTAAAAGATTTGTATAGGATTAAATTCTATGTGAATTTTTCCTTCGGATGCCATTTGATTCATATGATCAAATCCTATAGAAAAAATCCCATAAGAATCTTGTGTAAATTTTGTAGAAAAATAACATGAGATCCAACCTCATGGAAAAATTCTTTCAGCACAATCAAAGTAACTTGATCCTATAGATTGGAGTGTGCATGACATTGGAATCCTACGATTTTCCTATTCCTACGATTTTTCTATCCTGCGAATCAAAGAGGCCCTTAGGAACTTAATTGAAGGAAGAGAGAAAGATGTAGAAAAAAATATAGATGAAGCCCGGAGAATATGTATGGTGCAGACTGAATGTGCATTATGTGAAAGAAATGCAAACTATAGGCATTGCAAAAATGAATGAGATGAAGAGAAAGATGTACATGAAGGACAAACATATGGAAAAGATGAAGATTGTGTTAGTTTATGTAGTATTTTTGTTTATCATGTGTAGTATGCCTGGATGTGAAATGAGTATCAGAGCAATGTAAGGCAAATGAAGCCTGAATATTCCAATGTATGTGTCTTGTCTTGTCTACTAATTTATGCAGTGTAAGGCAGGACAACGTTTATGGTTTTTTTGTACTAGCTAATTACCCGTGCGTTGCAACGGAGAGAACAAAATATTCTCATGAAGTCGCGTAAAGTAGGTTCTCATTTGTATAGGAGGAGACAAAAATGAACCAAAAATTATGGTTGATAGTTGCTACAAAAATATGATTTCAGTATCACAATTTGTTCCTTTCGTTTCCCTCCAAAACTGAGATCACGGATGACTTTGGATAACTATTACTGAGATTTTGTCAGGCCGACCCAGTCCACACGCAATCAAACGTGTTCACAATCAAACTGCCTAGGTTATAGAGACCCGGAGAATACACACTTATATTACATTCCTTTGATCATCACGGACTGGCATTGCCATGAATCCTAAATTCAAATTTGAGGTTATTGCTTTCCACTCGCTATCTCCTCTGTCGTCTGTACTATAAGTGCACGACACTTCGCGCCTGCATTCCCGCACCCTCCATTACACCCCTTTGTAACACTCTTTCAAACTATAGTAACAGCCTGCTTTCAGTTCTGCACCAAGCGGTCATAGCATCGGCATCCTCCTGCATGCTTACGAGTTAGGAACTATTAAGCGGAGGAAAAATAATTATCTTCTATGTACAAAATTGCAAATATAGGAGATAAGAAATACAGAGACAAAAAAAATAGTAGAAGAAGAAGTCAATTCAAGGAGGCAAGGCAAAATTACAACTAACAAATAGCCTAGCAAAGGGCATATGAAATTTAACCAATTATGCAGCTATATATACTTTTTATGCAGAGTTTATGTGCTTCCAATCGGAAGTGAAATCATGTTTGTAACTTTGTATCAACACCCAAAGCAAAAGATAAGATCTAGTTAGCTAAATGCCAGTTCAGATGGGAAGTTCCTACCTCGTGAAACTGAATAGTGCATCAAGCATTGTATGCATCAGTCCAGACTCCTGAGGAAAAATAAATAACGTTTTATTAAAGATAAGATTCCCCCATAAAATGTAATATTCTAGAGTGCATTATATTCATGCAAGACAACTGTTGGTTGAAAGCCTGAAAGTGTAAAATTTCTAAAAATCACACAGATGAACAGATCACCTAACTAACCTCCCTCGTGGCCACGAGCCACCACTAACAAACTACCACGACGACCCTCTACTGCCGGTGGCACCAGCTTCTTATACCTCTGCCCCAGCGTCGGCTCCCTCTCACCCTGGTCCATATCCATGGCCACAACACCGCGTGGTGGCCGAGATGTGTCTGCCAAGAAGCTACCGGTAGAAGAGAAATGAGCATGTCAATATTCATGTCATGCTTTTATGAAAAAAGAGCTACTGTGAATAAGATGGGAAATATTGTACAGAGCTTAGAGGACACTCTAAACAACATTTAAGTACGAAAAATTCTATAACTCATTCATATCTTTAGATACATTCTATAAGTTCATATTTCTTCAGGAGTACATGCATAACTGAGTTGTAAAAAAAATTGCTCGAGCCTAAATTGCTTGAGAAGTCATAGCTTAATATCGTAGAACTCATTGTGGCCTCGCTTTTCCCTACTATTTCATACCATCCATCAACCTGCACCAGAAAAATCAAGGTGAATCAAAATGAAATAACATGTAACTAACATGGCCTAAATGTCATGCCCTGCTTGGGGGACAAGTGTTCAAGGTTTACAGGTTGTTAGATCATAGAAAAGACACAAAACACACTGTCTAGCCCGTGGAAACAACCCTAGGACAATAAGCTTCTAACTTGTCTATACAACTCGATGTCCGATCGAATGCCATATAAGGAACCGCTTGCAGTGTAGAACATATGCCATCCAAGGAGACGCGTGACCCAGCTGTTAAACAAACTGAAACTAATCTAATGTCTGAATCCTATGCACTGCAGCAAGAAAACCATGCCATCCAAGGGAAACCAATCAAACAAATAACTCACGCATATCTTGGACGCAAACAGATATGATGGGTCCTGCTAGCTGCATATGTTGCGTCTCCCTTGGAATCAATGGACGCAGACGCAAATTCAGTGGAGTTCTATTCTGAACGTGATAATTGTTTGTCCGAGTAAGACTTGGCGGCGGAGGAATATCCAGGGCTGGGAGAAGAAAATGGGGACCTCAATTCCAGCGGCCGGAGGTGGTGACCTCGCCGTAGGCCGCTGCGAAATCGGGGATTACCTGTAATCGTGAACTTGGTGAGGTCCTTCTTCCTGTTCATGTCGCCGCTGCGGGGCAGAGCGACCACTGAGGAGTTGGTGGTGATTGCGCGGGCGGCGTGGCGGCGTTGGGGGCTTCATCGGCTACAGTGGTGACGTGGTAGCATTGGGGTCCCAGCTTTTGAGGGCACAGGCGGCACTGCGGCAATAGTAGAAGGGTCGGGGCAGGATCTTGGACACGCTGATGGCGGCGACGACGCTAGAGGTGATACGTCTCAAACGTATCTATAATTTCTGATGTTCCATGCTTATATTATGCCAATTGCTACATGTTTTATATACACTTCATAGCATTTTTATGCATTTTCTGGGACTAACCTATTAACAAGATGCCACAGTGTTAGTTCCTGCTTTCTGCTGTTTTTGTATTCCAGAAAAGCTAGTCTGGAAATATTCTCAGAATTGGACGAAACTTGGACAGGACCTCCTATTTTTTCAACACGTACATGGAGTCCAAAGGAGAGATGGAGGGGGCCGCGAGCCAGCCACACCATAGGGCAGCACGGCCCCACCCTCTGCCGCGCCGTGGGGTGGTGTGGGCCCCATGTGCGTCTCCAGTCGCCGCCCTTTCGCCTATTTATTCATCTTCACGGGAAAACCCTAGACACCCGAGCCATTATCCACGAAAAGTTCCAGAGACGCCGCCGCCGTCAACCCTAGCTCGTGAGGGTTCAGAAGCTCTTCCCGGCACTCTGCCGGAGAGGGGAATCATCACCGGAGGGCTCTACATCACCATGCTTGCCTCCGAAGTGATGCGTGAGTAGTTCATCCGTGGACTACGGGTCCATAGCAGTAGTTAGATGGTTGTCTCTCCACTTTATGCTATCATGTTTAGATCTTGTGAGCTGCCTATCATGATCAAGGTCATCTTATTGTAATGCTACATGTTGTGTTTGCTGGGATTCGATGAATATTGAATACTATGTCAAGTTGATTATCAATCTATCTTATATGTTATTTATGATTTTGCATGCTTTCCGTTACTAGTAGATGCTTTGGCCAAGTAGATGCTTGTAACTCCAAGAGTGGGTATTGATGCTAGATAGTGGGTTCATGCCTCCGGTAATCTGGGAGAGTGACAATAACTTCTAAGATTGTGGATGTGCTGTTGCCAATAGGGATAAAATAACCAATGCTTAGCTTAAGGGTGCGCCGTTAGGTCTAATGCATTTGTTTACATTACGCACATTACTTAATGCGATTATCCGTTGCTTGTAACTTAATACCAACGGGGAATGATACGTCCAAAACGTATCTATAATTTTTGATTGTTTCATGCCATTTTTATGCTTTTAGCACTTGTTTTATATTAAGTTTATTATTTATTTGGACTAACCTACTAATAGTTGCAAAAGTGCACAATGTTCTTGTTTTACTCTTTGATGTGTAGAAATTATCAAGAATACAAGAGGAAACCTTGTTGGAGTCGAATTGGGACTTTCCTGAAATCTGTCTGAGAACTTTTTACGAAGATTGCCAGTTTGACCCTCGAAGATGACGTTATGGAGACCTGGCTGTTACGAAAGTTGTCACAATTTTCCATACGAAGATTTTAAGCCCGAGATCAGCCCAATCGGAGTTCGGACGCGGCCTGTAGGCCCGTTTTGGTGGAACCCTAAAAGGGGGTGACGGAAATCCGAGAAGATATATAAAGGGAGGAAACCTAATTCGTGGAGGACTCCTCCACCCACGAATTTCAGCCACCAAAAGCCACGTTTTTGCCTCCCCCATGGATCCCATCTCCATGGGGGAGGGCTCCCAAGAAGCCATGAAGGAGGGAGGCTAAGGGGCGGCGCTCCCCAAGCTTGCCGGCGGCGGGGAAAGGAGTTCCCCGCACCGCCGGCGCCGCCGCCGCCCTGCGCCGCCGCGCTGCCCTCTCCGCCGTCTTCACCGCCATCTCCATCACCATCTCCTCCTTGTATTCAGTGGTTCATCCTCCCACAAACCTCTGTACCGTCCTATGTAAACATGGTGTTTGATGCTATAATATTTATCCTATGATTTACATCATGTTTCCGTAGTTTATTTGTCTTTTGATTGCTTAATTGAATGCATGAGGTTCATTAGAGTTGTATGTCTATATGGTGCTGTCCTTTGGTGTCCATTATATTTGTGCGCGCATGGATCAAACACCCTAGGGTTGGTAGTATTTGTAACGAAGCGGGGGAAGTTCTGCCGGAGTGACAGAAACCTGAGAACGCGAACCGATTAGTTGCACGTATGGGAGTAAGAGGACCTTGAACTTAAGGCTATGGTTGGGGAAACCTTAATGCATTGTTAGTATTTGCGGATGCTTTCTAACAATCCAATCATATAGTACTTGTAATCCCAAGTAGTGGAGTGCATGTATATTTAGCCTCTCCCACATAGAAAACTGCATCGAAGACAATGAACCAAGTACCTTCACTAATTAATCTTGGACAAAGCCACCACAATTACCACCACTTTTCCACACTCATGGTACTGTTAGTATATGGTTACTTAGTGTATTTTATTGCTGCAGCACTAACATTTACTTTCTTGTATTTATTATCTTGCAAAACTACCTCTCATACCCGTATTGCTACCGTAGTTTTATTTCTAGATAATGCAAACGTTTAGTGTGCGTAGAGTTGTATCAGTGGTTGATAGAACTTGAGAGAATACTTATCCTACCTTTAGCTCCTCGTTGGGTTCGACACTCTTACTTATCGAAAAGGCTACACGCGATCCCCTATAC
Source organism: Poa pratensis (assembly GCA_947311845.1). Taxonomy (NCBI): domain Eukaryota; kingdom Viridiplantae; phylum Streptophyta; class Magnoliopsida; order Poales; family Poaceae; genus Poa; species Poa pratensis. Next base: position 8,478,315 of record CAMZMU010000075.1, on the reverse strand, counting down.
TTGTGGGTTATCAAGACCTTTTCTGGCGCCGTTGCCGGGGAGCCATAGCGTAGGTTAATGTTCTTGTGTGCACTTGTTTGCTTTATCTCTAAGTAGTTTTTATTTTCAGTATTAAGTTGTTCTTTATCTTACTATGGATAGGGAATGCGAATTACAAAAAAAATTAGGTGTAGTTGTTATCTAAAAACGTTTTCAAAAAGAAAAGTGATTGGAAAGATGAGTAATGGTTAAATGGGGGTCGACCTTGAAACCAAAACAAATCTTTCCATGGAAGCTTTTCATTAAAAACATGTAAATATTGTGTATATACCTCTGTACATAAAAATAAAATGCTAATTATAGTCTTTAGTTAATTGAAAGTTGATAGTTTTACTTTGCTGTCCAGAAACAGATTTTCTGTGCTCCACCGTATTAAATGTTTAAAATCACCAGAACGTGATCTTGATCTGAAATTTCTTGAGTGCAAAGTGATGCTTATTAGCTTTCTTTCATTAGACTAACTTTTTCTGATTTAAGGTACGTAGATAGGTCGAAAAATTCGATCTTTACTGACTGTTCTGTTTAGACAGATTTTGTGCTTCTCTGTAAATAAAATCGTGATAAATCTCAGAATAGTATTTTGACTTGAAAATTTTTGTGCATAAACCTGAGATTATTATCTTTCTTTCATTAGACTAAAGTTTTTCGATTTGAGCTACTTAACTATCTCGTTGAATGCCATCTTTACGGACTGTTCAGTTTTGACAGATTTCTTTGTTTATTCAATATTGTACTTGGTGTTGTTAGTTTCATTAGTTTTTCGACGGACAACGGAAATCATGAACACCTTAGTATATACAGTGGCTAATGTTGAGTAAAAATTATAAAACTTGTCAATGCTTGAACATGAGTGGATTTTATTTAATGAGTACTAACCCTACTAATGAGTTTTGTGAAGTTTTATGTGGATGTAGCTTATAAGATCTAATCAATATGGTGATATGAGATGAATAAGAAGACGCAAGAGCTCAAGCTTGGGGATGTGTAGGTGCATCCCAAGAACATATTCAAGAAGATACAATCATCTAAGCTTGGGGATGCCCGAGTCATCCCCCTATTCATCAACTAACATGAGGTTGTCTCGTTCATACTCTATATTACCCGTCCACATGATATGTATTGTCTTAACTTGTATTATAATTGCTTTTATATGTCTTGGTTTTACCTTCTTTAGTTTTATTAGGCTCCTTATTTGGTTTCGATTGCTTCTTTACTTTCACTTATAAATTCAAAAAAAAAAATATTTTCTTTTGTTTTGCTTCTTTGTTTGGTTCTTTATTTTAATTTTATTTGGGTTTTACTTTTGATTTTTATTTAGAGTTTTCCTTGCTGTAGCTAGCATGTTTAGGTCTTGCTTAGCCTCTGGTTTCTTAGTTTATCAAAAATAAAGTACCAAGTTTTATCCATTTAGCTTAGTTGATACATATGTAAAAAGTGATTTTCTGTTTTCGGTATCTACTGCTTATTGCGCGATTTTTCATATTTTACTGGAAGCTCTAAAAATCACGAAAAAATTACTGATGTTGTAGCACCTAATCCTCTGCATGTACAAAAATTGGCTAAAATTTCGGGCATGTTTAAGTGCACCTAAAAATTGCGTTTTCCAGCTGCTGTTTTTCTGGACAGATTCTGACTTTTGTTGCAAGAGTGGCCTCTTTTCGTTTTCATTTGATTTTTAATGGTTCTTACCTTTCATTTATAAGTTGGCCATTTAAGCAACCTTTCTGTAACTTAAAAACAAAATTTTATTTGGTTTAATAGTAGCACTTGGGAAATATTATCTATTGTACTAATGTCTAACCGCAGAAAAGAATGGGAAAGTTTTTGTGTTGAAGTTTTTTCACAGAGAATGAAGGAACACCAAACTATGGAATATTGAAGAATTACCAAAGTCATAAGCTTGGGGATGTCCCCGCATCCCTCTTCATCAATAACCCCACGGTTTGCAAACCTTTAAACTTTGTTTTTTGAGCAACATAGGAACTTAACTAAACTTGAAGCGGCTGTATTTTATTATCTATTTATCTTAGCATCAAACACCAGTTACATTAATAAGTGGATCGTCACATATTTTATTTATCCTCTGTTTTCAATGTTTACTTGGTTAATGGATTACTTGTTGAAACTTAAAAATGATGTGTGAATAATACTGTTTAGTAGTTTATGTTTTCTTATGGTTAGTCTCAACTAGCTAATAGTGCATATTATGTTATTTTGATATCAACATGCATTGTCCTGTTCATAAGATGGTATGGTATTGTGGTATCCTCCTCTGAATAATTCACTTGAATCGACTTGGCACATGCTCACACATGTTATGACTGAAAAATAAAAGTCAATTAAGCCTTGATGATCTATTTTGCCTCAGAGTTTTAGTATCGTTTTTATGCCTCCGTTAATTTTATTTTGTCGCAAGCATGATTATGACCGTTATCGCTCTCGTGGTTGTCGCTTCCCAGTCTATTGCTAGCCTTCACTTGTACTGAGCGGGAATGCTGCTCGTGCATCCAAATCCTTAAAACCAAGTTATCCCAAAGAGTCCACCAAAAAATTCCTATGCATGGTATTTCAAGCCATTCCAAGTAAATTTGCATGTGCTACCTTTAAAACCTTCAAAATATTTCTCTTTTTGTGTCAATGTTTACTAGCTCATGAGGAATTAGTGTGGTTATTCTTTATTCTATTTGTCAAATGGACTTTTACACCTGGACTAGTGGCATATACATCCGCTTATCCAATAACTTGCAAAAAGAGCTGGCAACGGGGTGCCCAGTCCCAATTAATTACAACTTTAACCAATTAATTCTCTTCACACTTTTGCCCTGATTCATCAGTAAGCAATGACAAACAGTGAAATACCTGAATGTGTGTAAACCAAAGAGAAAGAGGGATGATCTGCCTTGCTGGTAGAAATAACGTCCTTCATGGGAGCCGCTCTTAAAAGTCCGTTTGACAGGTAGAATACTGTTCTCACCCGCTACCATTCGTTGACAATTAACAAACACCTCTCAAAACATTTTTACCTCTGTTTTTAAAAAAAAAGCTCTAGCACGTGTTAATCCCTGCTTCCCTCTGCGAAGGGCCAATCTTTTATTTTTATGTTGAGTCACCATCCTTTCTTTGAGCACTTCTTCGAGAGCATAGCTGTCGTTCTTAGTGTAATGTGCTTGTCCCAGAATACGATTAATTGAGGTATAACCATGATGCTTTTATCTTTGATATCTCTATATCTAGTCTTCACTTGAACTTCAGAGGTGCCTTGGCATTTATGTTTTGCTCCACAATTAAGGGCAAGCGAGATACCACTCTATCATGCTTTATTATGGTCATTACAATCTTGTTGATGTTTATAAATTTCATGTTATAAGCTCTTAGTTCGTTGATACTTTTCATTAGGAAACATGATTGCTAAGTTTTATTATCCATACATCATGCAATTGTTAAAGACCTGATCATAGCATTTACAATCAAAAATTATTTTGTTATCATTTACCTACTCGAGGACGAGCAGGAATTAAGCTTGGGGATGTTGATACGTCCAAAACGTATCTATAATTTTTGATTGTTTCATGCCATTTTTATGCTTTTAGCACTTGTTTTATATTAAGTTTATTATTTATTTGGACTAACCTACTAATAGTTGCAAAAGTGCACAATGTTCTTGTTTTACTCTTTGATGTGTAGAAATTATCAAGAATACAAGAGGAAACCTTGTTGGAGTCGAATTGGGACTTTCCTGAAATCTGTCTGAGAACTTTTTACGAAGATTGCCAGTTTGACCCTCGAAGATGACGTCAAATGGAGACCTGGCTGTTACGAAAGTTGTCACAATTTTCCATACGAAGATTTTAAGCCCGAGATCAGCCCAATCGGAGTTCGGACGCGGCCTGTAGGCCCGTTTTGGTGGAACCCTAAAAGGGGTGACGGAAATCCGAGAAGATATATAAAGGGAGGAAACCTAATTCGTGGAGGACTCCTCCACCCACGAATTTCAGCCACCAAAAGCCACGTTTTTGCCTCCCCCATGGATCCCATCTCCATGGGGGAGGGCTCCCAAGAAGCCATGAAGGAGGGAGGCTAAGGGGCGGCGCTCCCCAAGCTTGCCGGCGGCGGGGAAAGGAGTTCCCCGCACCGCCGGCGCCGCCGCCGCCCTGCGCCGCCGCGCTGCCCCTCTCCGCCGTCTTCACCGCCATCTCCATCACCATCTCCTCCTTGTATTCAGTGGTTCATCCTCCCACAAACCTCTGTACCGTCCTATGTAAACATGGTGTTTGATGCTATAATATTTATCCTATGATTTACATCATGTTTCCGTAGTTTATTTGTCTTTTGATTGCTTAATTGAATGCATGAGGTTCATTAGAGTTGTATGTCTATATGGTGCTGTCCTTTGGTGTCCATTATATTTGTGCGCGCATGGATCAAACACCCTAGGGTTGGTAGTATTTGTAACGAAGCGGGGGAAGTTCTGCCGGAGTGACAGAAACCTGAGAACGCGAACCGATTAGTTGCACGTATGGGAGTAAGAGGACCTTGAACTTAAGGCTATGGTTGGGGAAACCTTAATGCATTGTTAGTATTTGCGGATGCTTTCTAACAATCCAATCATATAGTACTTGTAATCCCAAGTAGTGGAGTGCATGTATATTTAGCCTCTCCCACATAGAAAACTGCATCGAAGACAATGAACCAAGTACCTTCACTAATTAATCTTGGACAAAGCCACCACAATTACCACCACTTTTCCACACTCATGGTACTGTTAGTATATGGTTACTTAGTGTATTTTATTGCTGCAGCACTAACATTTACTTTCTTGTATTTATTATCTTGCAAAACTACCTCTCATACCCGTATTGCTACCGTAGTTTTATTTTCTAGATAATGCAAACGTTTAGTGTGCGTAGAGTTGTATCAGTGGTTGATAGAACTTGAGAGAATACTTATCCTACCTTTAGCTCCTCGTTGGGTTCGACACTCTTACTTATCGAAAAGGCTACACGCGATCCCCTATACTTGTGGGTTATCAGGGAACTCGGATGACAACCTGGAGGTGGATTATTAGTCATAGACACTGTTGGATAACGGTCTATGTATTTTGTCGTAATGCCCACATGAATATCATAGTAATCATCATGTCATATATATGCATTGTCATGCGCAAAATATTTTGTCAATTGTCCAGCCGTAATTTGTTCACCCAGCATGTTTGTTATCTTTTATGGAGAGACACCACTAGTGAACTGTGGACCCCGGTCCATTCTTTTACACTGATAATACAACCAACTGCAAACATTGTTCCTTTTCATTCTCTGCAATTTACTACTGTTTTCCACACCATACGTTTAATCCTTTGTTTTCAGCAAGCCGGTGAGATTGACAACCTCACTGTTTCGTTGGGGCAAAATAGTTTGATTGTGTTGTGTGCAGATTCCACGTTACTGATCGAGTAAACAGCGCCACCAACAACCTTCAGAAGTGATTTCTTGCTCCTACTGGTTCGATTAAACCTTGGTTTCATACTGAGGGAAACTGCTGCTACACTGCTTCATACCTCCTCTTGGGGTCTCCCAACGAACGTGCGATCCACGTCATCAAGCACTTTTTCTGGCGCCGTTGCCGGGGAGTGGAAGCACTTCGGTTCAGAAATCTCCTTACTTCCCCTTCCACACGCCAGCACTTTTTCTAGCGCCGTTGCCGGGGAGCAAGAGGATTTCTGCAAGGGGAGTTTCACGCCTCCAATCTCTTTACTTTGTTATTGTCTTGCTTAGTTTATTTTTATCTAGTCTTGTTTGCTTTATTTATCAAAAACACAATAAAAAAAAGTTTTCTGCATCTAGTTTATTTCGGTTTGTTATTATGTCTAGTTGTTTACTTGATATCAATGGTTTCTCTCTTTGAAACAAAATCGTGTTGGCTAAGTGGGTTCACTGATGATCAACAAAATTATTATAAGGAATACCGCTTGTTTCAAAAAGGGAAATATTTATGGGAACAAGTAAGTAGATTGAATTATTTTGCTAAAAACTTGTGCTCTACTTATGATGAATCCTACTGCTTTAATGAATCTTTATGTTGTAGAAGGCATAAACACCTCCCTTTCCAATGTGATTATAATGATAATGAAACCTTGGCTGCTTATGCTAAAGGAAACTATGACTTTGGTAATCTTGAACAAACTGAAGAATTTTTTGTTTTTAAGGGTGCCTATGAAATTGCTGGTTATATTCATGATGATGATTCTCCTTATAAATCTGAAAAATTTGCTATACTTGGTTATTGCCTTGAATATTACAATGATAATCCTTATATCACTGAAGTTCTTGAGAAAACTTATTCTCCAGAACAACTTGCTACCTTTCTGGAACCTGTGGGAGAAGAAATTGCTGGAACTGAAAGCTCATTGGATGAAAAAGAGGAAGAGAGTGATGAACAAAAGGAGGATCTACCTCCTAAAGATAGTAACTCTTTAACTCTTACATTATATGATTACCCTCCATGCCTACCTAAGGAGGAAGAATGCTATATTGTTGAATGTCATGATTCTATTGAAATATCTCCTTTTGATAAATTTGAAGTAACAAGCTCTTTGACTCAAGTAGAAAAGGAAATTGCAGAAAGTAAAATGTGCTCCCTAATGTCTTATATGATAATGCTCTTGATGATGGTCCTATATTGCCTAATGATATTTGTTATACTACTATTGTCAAAAGTGGGTTTAATGACCCCACTGTTTTTGAGCTTAATAAAAATTATGTGTTTGTAGATCATGAAAAGCATGCTTTATGTGATAGTTATATTGTTGAGTTTGTTCATGATGCTACTGAAAGTTATTATGAGAGAGGAAAATATGGTTGTAAAAATTTTCAAATTACTAAAACACCTCTCTTTATGTTGAAAGTTTTGAAATTGCATTTGTTTCGTCTTTCTATGCTAGTTACTTTATGCTTCAATAATTTATTATATTACAATATTCCCTTGCATAGGAAGTGGGGTAGACTTAAATGTGTTTGATATTTGTCTCTTGATGCTCTCTTTTGTTTTTCAACTCTTATTCTTATGAGAGCATCATTAAAATCTTCTAGCCTAGCTAAAAGGCATTAAAGAAAGCGCTTCTGGTAGGCAACCCATTATCTTTTTAGTTTTTGTCAAGGAGTTGTTTACTTCTGTAACAATTCCTTGTATCTTTACTTTATCGCATTGTTGTGACAAGTATTGCCTCTAATAGGAAGATAATGCTAGATTTGGATTTCTGCGCAGGAACAGCTTTCTGCTGTTCACCGTTTTACTTCTGTAAAATCACAGAAAAATTATTTAAATCTGCAAATTTTTGTGCGTGCTCCTCAGATATGTACGCATCTTTCGTTAGTTCAAAGTTTTTCGATCTGAGCAACGTAAGTGCCTCGAAAAAATTCGTCTTTACAGACTGTTCTGTTTAGACAGATTCTGTCTTTTATTTTTCGCATTCTCTCTTTTACTAGTGTTGAGTGGAATTCTTTTTTAGGGTGAAGAGCTTCACATAACATCAGTGGCAGTAGTTAATGTTAAAAGTAACGGTCATGTTTGTGTCCTTATAGAACATGTGAGTTTTTGATTGTGCACTAACCCTCTAATGAGAATTACTCAGAGTTTGGTGTGGCGGAAGTTTTCAAGGGTCAAGAGAGAAGGATGATATAATGTGATCAAGAAGAGTTAAGAGTTTAAGCTTGGGGATTCTCCCATGGATCACCCCAGCATATTTCAAGAAGACTCAAGCATCTAATCTTGGGGCCCAAGGCATCCCCTTCTTCATCAGCAACTTATCAGGTCATCTCTAGTGAAACTATATTTTAATTCTTTCACATCATATGTGCTTTACTTGGAGCGTATGTGTGCTTTTATTTTCAGTATTTTATTTTTCTTATGGTCAACTTGATTGGACCCTAGCATTCTTGATTGGGAGAGAGACACGCTCCGCTTTTTCATATGAATACTCCTATTCTTCACTTATACTTGTTGAGTATTCTTATCTAGCTATTGCTATGCTTTTAGCTCCTGTTTTGCATGCATCTCTTATTCAGAGCTGTTAGTTCTTTTAAAGAAAGTACTCTCTTGCTTCACTTATAATTGTTTGGAGAGTTTGTGTTGAAATAAATTGATTGGTGTTTGGTTGGAACAGAAAATGTTGCATGTGGTAGATGGTATAATGGAAAAAGCTTACATATTCTTGTAGATCACTGTATTGGATAATTTGATACTTGTCAATTGTTTTGAGTTATCAAGTAGTTCATGTTTAAGCTTTTGTATCATGTAGTTAAAACCTATTAATGAAGAACTACCGTAAAGCTCGTTGAAAATTTGGTTTGCATGATTGGTATCTCTAAGGTCTAGATATTTTCTACTAAAAGGGTTTGGTTAACAAGGAAGACAGTGTAGAGTCTTATAATGCTTGCAATATGTTTTCATATAAGTCTTGCTGTGTCGGTTGATATCCTGTGTTTGCTTCAAATAACCTTCCTAGCCTAAACTCTGTACTGAGAGAGAATGCTTCTCGTGCATCCAAAACCTTGAGCCAAAATCCATGCCATCTGTGTCCACCATAACTACCTATATGTGGTATTTTCTTGCCATTTCAAGCAAATTTTTCGTGTGCTACCTTTAAACTATTCAAAAATTATTACTCCTATTTTGTGTCAATGTTTACCAAGCTCATGAGGACGGGGTGGATGTCTTTATGTCAACTGTCAAACAGACTTTACCACCGGACTAGCGACATATACATCCGCTTATCCATTAATTTTGCAAAAAGAGCTGGCAAATGGGGTGCCCAGTCCCAATTAATTACAACTTTAACCGCTTAATTCTCTTCACATTTTTGCCCTGATTTATCAGTCAAGCAATGACAAACAGTGAAATATCTGCATGTGTAAACAAAAGAGAAGAGGGATGATCTGCATTGCTGGTAGAAATAACGTCCTTCATGGGAGCCGCTCTTAAAAGTCTGGTTGGCAGGGGTTATATTGTACTTTCCATTTTCTGATTCGTTGACAATTAACAAACACCTCCCAAAACTTATTTTTACTCTCTATATGATTTCAAATAATTAAAAAGCTCTAGCACATGATTTAATCCCTGCTTCCCTCTACGAAGGACCTTTCTTTTACTTTTATGTTGAGTCAGTTTTCCTACTTCTTTCTATCTCAGAAGCAAACACTAGTGTCAACTTTGGTGCAACAATTTTTATATTCTTGTATATTGCACTCATTATATTGTTTTGTGTTGACAAATATCTATGAGATATATATGTTGAAAGTTGAAAGCAATTGCTGAAGCTTAAATCTTCCTTTGTGTTGGTTAAATACCTTTTACTTAGAATCTATTGCTTTATGAGTTAACTCTTATGCAAAACTCTTTGATGCTTATGGAAAACCCTTTTACTTCGAAAGTACTATTCATGAAAAGTTTTTGCTTATATGATTCAGTTGTTTGCTCATTATCTACTTGCTAGCAAATTATAGACCATTGACCTGCATCACTTCATTCATAACATGTGCTTTACAATACTATTTGATCAAGATTATGATGGTAGCATGTCACCTCAGAAATTATTTTGTTTTTATCGTTTTACCTACTCGAGGACGAGTAGAACTAAGCTTGGGGATGCTTGATACGTCTCAAACGTATCTATAATTTCTGATGTTCCATGCTTATATTATGCCAATTGCTACATATTTTATATACACTTCATAGCATTTTTATGCATTTTCTGTGACTAACCTATTAACAAGATGCCACAGTGCCAGTTCCTGTTTTCTGTTGTTTTTGTATTCCAGAAAAACTAGTCTGGAAATATTCTCGGAATTGGACGAAACTTGGACAAGACCTCCTGTTTTTTCAACACGTACACGGAGTCCAAAGGAGAGACGGAGGGGGGCCGCGAGCCAGCCACACCATGGGGCGGCGTGGCCCCACCCTCTGCCACGCCGTGGGGTGGTGTGGGCCCCACGGGCGTCTCCAGTCATCGCCCTTTCGCCTATTTATTCATCTTCACGGGAAAACCCTAGACACCCGAGCCATTATCCACGAAAAGTTCCAGAGACGCCGCCGCCGTCAACCTAGCTCGGGAGGGTTCAGAAGCTCTTCCCGGCACTCTGCCGGAGAGAGGAATCATCACCGGAGGGCTCTACATCACCATGCCTGCCTCCAGAGTGATGCGTGAGTAGTTCATCCGTGGACTGCGGGTCCATAGCAGTAGCTAGATGGTTGTCTCTCCACTTTATGCTATCATGTTTAGATCTTGTAATGCTACATGTTGTGTTTGCTGGGATCCGATGAATATTGAATACTATGTCAAGTTGATTATCAATCTATCTTATGTTATTTATGATCTTGCATGCTTTCCGTTACTAGTAGATGTCTGGAAGAGTGACAACAACTTCTAAGATTGTGGATGTGCTGTTGCCACTAGGGATAAAATAATCGATGCTTAGCTTAAGGGTGCGTCGTTAGGTCTAATGCATTTGTTTACATTACGCACATTACTTAATGCGATTATCCGTTGCTTGCAACTTAATACCAACGGTGAACTCGGATGACAACCTGGAGGTGGATTATTAGTCATAGACGCTGTTGGATAACGGTCTATATATTTTGTCGTAATGCCCACATGAATATCATAGTAATCATCATGTCATATATATGCATTGTCATGCGCTCAATATTTTGTCAATTGCCCAGCTGTAATTTGTTCACCCAGCATGTTAGTTATCTTTTATGGAGAGACACCACTAGTGAACTGTGGACCCCGGTCCATTCTTTTACACTGATAATACAACCAACTGCAAACATTGTTCCTTTTCATTCTCTGCAATTTACTACTGTTTTCCACACCATACGTTTAATCCTTTGTTTTCAGCAAACCGGTGAGATTGACAACCTCACTGTTTCGTTGGGGCAAAATAGTTTGATTGTGTTGTGTGCAGATTCCAAGTTGATGATCGAGTAAATGGCGTCACCAACAACCTTCAGAAGTGATTTCTTACTCCTACTGGTTTGATTAAACCTTGGTTTCATACTGAGGGAAACTGCTGCTACACTGATTCATACCTTCCTCATGGGGTCTCCCAACGAACATGCGATCCACGTCATCAAGAGGCTTGACGAAGGGACACTTCTTCGCTGCGGGGCAGAGCGACCACTGAGGAGTTGGTGGTGATTGCGCGGGCGGCGTGGCGGCGTTGGGGGCTTCGTCGGCTACAATGGTGACGTGGTAGCGTTGGGGTCCCAGCTTTTGAGGGCATAGGCGGCACTGCGGCAGCAGTAGAAGGGTCGGGGCAAGATCTTGGACGCGCTGATGGCGGGCGACGACGCTAGAGGGCGTGTGTTTTTCGGGAGATAATTACGGTATGTGGTGGTAGGCTGGGAGCGATGAACGGAACGCGACGACATGACGCGAGGGAGTGAGGCCGAAAACCGACATAGAAATAATTAGTGGCAAATTATTATTGGTTTGTGAGACAGTATTGGTAGGTTTCGCTCCATGCAATCTTCCGTTGATTGACCTGTACATTTTTGCTCCATGCAATTTTCCGTTGATTCGCTCCATGTAATTAGTGACATTTAATAATTACAGACAGTTTTGGTAGGTTTCGCTCAATGCAATTCTTTGATTGACCTGTACGTTTTAATGCTGATTGGCTAGATTAGGGAGATAATTGCTGATTGATGCATTACCGTAAAGAGCTTCTTTAGCGAGATTTGATTTGGCCGGAGCGGGAAAAAAACCCGTGAGGCTTGACGAAAGAAACATACGTGGAGAAAAAAAACAAAGCGAGAGGCTTGACGAAAATACACTTTGTACTTTTTAGATAAAAAAGTAGAGATAGAGATAGAGAAGAGATAGAGAAAGAAAAAGAGCTATCCGGTGAAGTATGACCATGAGCTGTTGGAAATGAGCCATTAAATATGAACATCAGTAAATTTCCTAGTAATGTTTATTGTGTGATGGAGGGAGTAGCCATAGTGTTGCTTATCGGAAAAGAGAAATTTCGAAAGAAAAACAACGGCAGGTCTCACTGACTGACTGAACCCACCGAGCCAGTGAGATTGTCCAGCCATCTGTCGCCTTCGTCTCCGACCGCCCTGCTGACCACCGAGCCTGTCCACACCCACGTCACCCGCCCTTCTCTCCCTTGCTTATATCAATCCCCAAGCTCCTCTTCTTCTCTCACGGCCAGTGCAAGCAAGCAAGCAAGCAAACGCGCTCTCGCAGTCCATAGCAAGCTCATCCCCCACATGATGCTCACCGCCATGCAGCACATGGACTCCTCCGCCTACGCGTCTCCCTCGTCGGCGTCACCGTGGCAGCTACTCCTCCCGTCAGAGCGCGGCCACCTGCCGTCCTACGAGGACCTCGTATCCGTCCCCGCCGCGGCGCACCAGCTGCAGCACCGGGCGGCACGACGCGTCGCGAGGCGACGGCCGCGCCCGTCGCGGCGGCTGCCGACGACCTACATCAGCGCCGATCCCGCCGAGTTCCGCCGCATGGTGCACCAGGTCACGGGCGCCGACGAGCTCCTCCTGCCCCCGCCGCCGCCGCAGCAGCAGGCCGAGGAGCCCCTCCCCGCGCTCGCCGGCCGCCCGGCGGCTTCCGTCGCCGGGGGAGCCGGCCGGGGCCTGCTGCTGCCGACGCTGGACACGTCGGCGTTCTTGCTCGGCAGCTGCAGGGCGAGGCCGGCCGCGACACGGACAGATGCGGTGCCACCACCGCCGCCCGCGTGCGACGGCGGCTCGCTCGCGCTGGACAGCACTAGCGGCAGCAGCCACTGTGGCTTCCCGACCTTGGAGTCGTGGGATCTTCTCTGAATCCAAGTCCGAAAAGTCCCATTACAAGTCAATATCGCGCGTGCGTCCTCCTCTCTGCTCTGCGCACATCCAGGATGCTTCTGGCTGCAAGAGTTTGAACGTTGGAGCTTAATTATTGGCAAATGGCGGGCATCTCTGGTCATCTTGTACTGAGTTGGAGAATGATTAATTATTCCAGTTCTGCTAATTAACATTTGCATGAACTTCCCTCGTATATTTGTGAATCGATGATTCGATGTGCTATGCTGTGTTTCCCTGGACGGGTTTTCTTGGAGCAGGATTAAGGACGTGTTCATTCTCTTCTTCACCAACCACGTTCAATTCTAGTCAGGTTCAACTGTCCTTTTGGGTACGCAGTAGAACCAGTGGAGTGATTAGTGCACCAAAGTAGCCATTAATTATAAAGCAGGGGTAGCATGTAATGCTACTTAGACCCTACGATACGTCAAGACGAAGCCAAATCCGACAGGGACGTAAGTACATCACTGGAGATTTTTAGATGCGATTTGATAGTCCCAATTAATCCCAAAACCAGAGTGAACCGGCTATGCTCAACCAGTCACCTTGACATGTTCTATTTCAAGTGCAATCAGAGAAGGGAGAGGAAGTTAGTAACTTGGTATATCACAGCCAGTAACAAAACAGATAAAAGGAGGAAATTCAGAGAAACCGGCGGGTATAGATAGAGTGGAGATTTCGTACTCCCGAGGTTCAGTGATTCTGGTATTTAAAAAAAATCAAAAAATTATTTACGAGTTTTTTTAAAGGAAAAAAAAATCTCGGATGTAGACAATGGTGTATTCCACAAACGTGTAAAAAATCAACTTCAAATGATTTATATTCTAATCTACACAAAAATGGCAAAAGCGCGGATCTAAGTATGCATATTCTCAAATCTCCAAATTTATCAGATTTTTTCATTTTTGTGTAGTTGAGAATGCGAAGCATCTGAGTTGCTATTTTGCATATTTGTGGATACAACGTTTGTTACATCCGGAATTTTTTTGAATTTTATTAAAACTTGTATATTTTTGAATTTTTAAAGTATCAGAATCAGGAACTCGGGAGACTTAAAAACAATTTTCGGTACAGATACAGTGCGTGCATACTCGACACAGAGCGCGCTGGTCGGAGTTGAACAATGTGCTGGCAGTGGCCCGGCAACTTGGTTGACTCTGCTGCGCGCATTGGAATTTCATCTCACATAAACCATTGAAGCAGGAGACTGAAAACGATTTTCTTCAGGCTTCCTCACGGCCAACCTGCCGGCCGCCCGTCCCGGTTCGGTCCTACCCACCACTGACGCAAGCATCACGCATCAGTACCGTCAGCAGCTTAACTACAGATATTTCAGGGAGTGACTTGCAATGCATTACGAATACACCTTCGATGTGTTATCTCGGCGTCTTCCAGATTATGTTCGAATACCATGGACGTGTTTGGTTAGCTGAATATGCTTGGGTCAAACACCGTGATGCAAAAACGGGTGTTTGGTGAGCTGGACCGGCTTCGTGTTGTTGGTCCGCACGAAGCTTAAAGTACCCTTTAATCAGTCCCGCTAGGAAAGGTCGATTTGGCCGTTGTTTCAGAGCCACCTTCTCTGCGTGCAAATTGGGGAACGCCAGAGCCGTCCTCATGCGAGTCTGCGCAGCGGACGTGAAATTACGGCGGGAGAAATTTTGTGTCACCGCCCTCCATTTTTGCCCCTCTATATCACCCCCTCCGCTCACCGCTAGAACTCCCGCCACCATTCCCCCCCCCCCCCCCCCCCCCTTTGAGCTCTCTATTCTGGCAGTGAGGCAATATCTCCTCCACGAGCAGCGGCAGCTACTTCTTCGGCTGGAATTGGTCGACGGCGGGCAGCGACTTCCTCTTCCTCCTCTTCTCTGAGCTGCAAGCGTCCACGTCGGGTGCTGTCATGCCTGTAAGTTTCTTCAAACCCTAATAGGTGTTCTAGCTTAGATATGTGAGCAGTAAGTAGATATTTAGGTCGAGATGACCATGCTATAGTGTGAGCAAGTAGACTTGAGTAGATCTAGCATGGTAGGCAGTGAAGATTAGTTACAATTTCACTCAATTTTGCACATTAGGCAGTTTTGATGTGTTCATGATGATCATATGATGCAGTGGTAGATGTTCATGCTCACCCAAGTAGTGTTAGGTCATGATGATGCCGTGGTAGATTTTTATGCTCTTGTGATGCTGGTAACCCTTGTAGGAATTTACCGGCAATGAGTTTTCACAAGCACTTTGAGAAAACCAGCCAGATCTCGCATTGCCCTTAGTCCTAGACTCTCTGATGTTCGACGTGCCGGTGACCCAAGAAGAAGATTTTCATGGCACTCGGCTGTGTTCCGAGATGGTCGGTATTGCCAGGTGGTCAGCTGGATCTCTAGCCTGCCAAGGACAGGAGCAAGAAGAACAAGACGGGGACGACCATGAAGTGGCCTACATTCTTGTCCACCTTCGTGACTAATAAGATGGTCGACGTCATCGCCTCCCGAGTGAGGACAGACAAAGGGTTCAAGGAGGTGCACCTGAACACCGCTGCCAAGCTGGTTTTCCAGTTCTGTGGCCAAGAGGTCACCTCCACTTAGGTGTACAACCACCTCAGGAACTGGACGGTCAGGTGGATACACCTTAGCAAGCTGAAAGACCTTAGTGGCACGCAGTGGGATGAGGAAACCAAGAGCATTAACCTGGAGGCCGAGCACCTCAAAGGCCATATCAAGGTTGATCACCTATCTAACATAGTTCACATTCATCCCTTTCGGCTTAGCCTGACTGTCTAATATTGTTTTCTCATCCGTAGGATCACCCCAAAAACACTAAGTGCCTGAACAACCCATCCAGAACTACTACTATATGCAGACCATCTTCTACCTCGGTCTGACGACTTGCAAATTCGCCATGGGATCCAGTGAGCCTCTTGGCACACCTGTTCCCGAGTTCGTTGACCTTGGTAGCCAGGAGTCCGACACCATCAATGTCGATGGTGGAGACAAGAGCGATGACCCTGCCGGCAAGCAACCTGAGAGGGAAAGGAAGAGGAAGAGAGGCGCACTGGTGGACGAAGAGGTCCTCGTCTTCACCAGCATGACAGAGGCCGTGAGGGAGGTGGCTTCCGCCACCAGAGAGAGCATGCTTGTCGACGTGCACCCTGGTCTCTACGACGATGTCATGGGGACAAGTGGGTTCAGTGACTCCGCGAAGATGGTAGCTTTTAGCCACCTCCTGAACAACAAGGCACAAGGTCTAGGCTATGTGAACATGGCTGAGGACCACCAGAAGGTCTGGAGAAGACCTTCCTAGACAAGCACTACTACGTATAGTGCTCGGTGTGCTCGATGATGATGATCACGACGATAAGTGATGTATATTTTGGGTAGTTAGGCCAACAAAACTTCCTTGGCCTGTATATTTTGGATACTTTAGGTGGTACATATGGTAATCCCTCACTCGATAAACTTTCGGTGGTAGTATTACACTCTCTTTTGATGTGGTGCTAGGTGACACTATAATATGCAGCAAATAGTTGTGCTACTTTAGGTTTTAGGTCATATGATGATCAATGCATGCTTTACTTATGTTGCTTTCTACATGGTGCTCCAGCATGAACATGTGCATCATGCTTGTTCTAAACTTGTTCTTTTATGCTGTAGTGGTATGTGGTGTATAGAGTGAGGGTTCCAGTAGTCTACGATTTATGGGACGCTTGCTCTACTCAAGAGGAAGGTTTCCCCACCAGTGCTACAAAAGGTTTGCAACTAAATAGCAGGCAGAGAAGGCTGCTGGCAGAAATCGTTCCTGAGAGCAGCAGTACCGAAGAACGCAAAGCATCTGTCACCACTAATGGAGTGGGCGAAGGTGAAGCATAGATTGGGTCTGGCCGTCTCAGAGACTTGATCACCATCGTCCAATTCATCGTCATTTCCTATTTGTTCTTCGCCCAATTCTATGTATGATCATATGTGAAAGTTGAACTGGCAAGCTCACTAAGGTGACCACAACGACAGAAAAACGAGCAACCAAACACTGTGGTTTAACCCTTATACATAAACGTGCAAGACATCCTAAAAACATGCTCCCAGGGAAACGGGCATGACAACCTTTTTATGAGAAACCAAACGGGTTGCACAACATGATTCAGACCTCGTTTTTCTGAGCTAAGCCCTATAGAGCCACGAAGCTAAAAGAGCCAAGGAGTGCACAACATGGTTCATGACTCGTTCCTAGGCCAGCCCTCAGGAGCCAAGAAGGGCAAAAAAAAATGCAGGAAACCAAACACGCCCCATTAGGGGTGGGCATAAAAACCGAAGACCGAAAACCGAAACCGAAAAGACCGAGACCGAAACCGAAATGACCGAGACCGAAAAAACCGTTAGAAATTTGGGTAGCAAATTAGAAAAGACCGAAATTAGATCAGAAATTCGGGTATCACTTATACATAACCCGAATAGACCGAAACACCGATTTTATTTTATTTTGAGTGAATTACGTACGGAAGCAGCCGAATTTGTGTGTCAACCCAGCTTATGTGTACATCTAGTATATAGGCCCAACTACTAAACCAACCATACCATCTAGTCTCTAGGCTCAACAACTGGATATCTCAGCCCAGCGTACTGTAGATTCTCCCGTGCCTGAGAGACCAGTCGATCGCTTCCCACTTTCATAGTCCCGGGCGCCGATTCCCCTTCTCGCGCCCTATATTTTGGTCTATTTGGTCATGACCGAAGACCGGACCGAATAGACCGAAGACCGAAGAACAGAAAACCGAAAAGACCGAATTTATTACGGGTATCATTTCTGGATGACCAAAATTGTTGAAGACCAGAAAGACCGAACCGAACTAACCGAAAAGGCCGAACGCCCACCCCTACGCCCCATACGAGAACTTTTTGCTGCCCGTGATCTTCAAAATTACTCTTTGCGACGTGCCGGTGAATTGTGCGTGAGAAATTGAGATCTCCATAAGGCGAAGAGACAGTGAGAGCGTGAGAGGTGGTAACGGGCCATGGTCTTCCTCGCCGCCGCAATTCAGTTTTCTTTTGTCAAAGTTAGCTGCTCCAGTCTACGGAGTCTATCCATCCGTGACTCACAGCCACAGGAGCCCTGGTCGGAGTTCCTGGAGACAAGGCCAGAATCAAGATCATGAATAGCACAGCTGGTCGACCGATGGATGGCTCAGTAGAGCAATGACAAAGCACCGTGAGCAAGATCATGAATACCAATGCAAGCAAAGTGTTTCATTGGTCAGGTTACAAAGCCGTGCCACGAGGACAGTTAAACACATTTATATTTTTGGCCTTCCATCACAATATACTACAGATGAGATGGCCCTGCACACCGTAACCGAACGGTATGCACCCTGGCATAGAGCCCACACTAACAAACTACACCTCTGGTCATCGCTACCTGACTGAAACCTGAAAGAGCGAGGAGCGAGGGATCAGCAGGAGATCAAGTGACGAAACACAAGCTAATCAATAGCGTACAGGCAAGGGAGCACCAAGCGCAGAACATCAAGATGAACTTCACTAACATACAACAAATGCTACAAACTTAAAATGGCTAGTCATAGTCGTATGCCAAACTACAAGTCAAAAGAACAATGTTTATGTTTTGACCAGATCCTCTTTTGCATTTACCCACTTGTGCTTTGCCTCTAAGCTCAGCCACAAGGTACAAAAGAACAAAAAGCACCTTTATCACCAGTCAGTATCATTTTAAATACCAAAAGTTTTATGAAGCTGCAGGGTCTGACTTTTGAGGAGGTCAAGTCACAATCATTCCAGAACAAGTCCAAAAGGTATCTTTCAGGGGTGGCAGAAATTAAGCCTAAGATACTGACTGATGTACAATACACTACCAGTCAAAAGGAAAGAGAAGAAAAATGCAAACTCAGATAATACAATACGACTAATGCAACTGCCCCAACCACTCTGGATGAGGCATCGTCTGACTTGCCTCAACAGCTATAGAAAAAGTTCTCATACTAGAGTCTGTGAAGTTCCCATGCAATAAATTCTTGGACAACAAAGCTGTTAAACTCTTACAAGGTCATAACAGATGGCCAACTCAAGTCTAAAGAGCCTTGAACTGCAGTGCCACCCTAAACACTAATCAGGAAAGACCCCGTACAGTAATGATGTTCATGGAGAAGTGTCTCACAAAAAAATTACCATAGAAATTTCATATCTGCCATGGCTAGTTTTTGTTGTCATGGTATTTGTTTCAGGAAATATGCGCTTGGTACTGAGTTCTGGACAAAAAGTTGTATGCTAACTGGAAGTAGCAGGTGGACAAACTGTAATTTTGTCCCTATGTGACGATTCCAGGATCATCCCCATATGACATTAAAAATAAACATCATCAGTAGGAATGATTGATAACAACATCAGTGCAATATTGGCCAATGGACTAAGAGACTTGAGGGACTACAGGCAGGCTTTATTATATGTGCGGACGTAGAGTTAAAGATTACCTATTTGACTATTCCGCGATAACCTCCTTATGGGCTTTATATGACAAAATAACATTCCATGCAAGGGCTACAAAGTTAGCAGCAAGAACCTGGAAAAAATAGGCGGTGAGTTTGGTAAGAAGAATATTCAGAGCAAGCCAAAACAATATAAAGGGAAAGAAAATAGCCAAACTAATTCATTTCCCATGTACTGAACATTGTAGTCAAAGTATGTCGAAATATGCAATGTTGCAAGAACCTGTAGCTTCTGTGGGACGAAGTAGAAATTCAAAAACTGGAAGGGATCCACAATTGCCAATTCGCGATCAATGAAGATAACCACTCCTGTACATATTGTAAATATTATGCATCAGTAAAAGATACACACGCACACAATATCAGAAATGATGTTGAGAGGGTTGATATCCTTTTCACCTGCTTAAGCTTTGGCACTACAAGAGATGGCCTTCCCTCCAAGGTTACCAGTAAGCTCATGAAGACCCCAATGAAAACTGGAGAGAAGATGAACTGTACAGGGAGGACAGATTAATAAACATGTGAAAAATGCAATAAACATAAAAACAACTCAACAAGCTAAAACAGGATATCAAGGAAATTTATATGTACTATTATCCTTTACTTGGAAATGACAAGGAAATAAGGAAAAGTGAAGACCTGGTCAAGTAGCAGGCGAGAAATGGCACCTGAAGCCCCGCTGACTGTTACTAATTTACTTAAATACAAGTACCTGCATAATGGAGATTAATTATCAATCAAAGAAGACTGGCTATACTAGCTACTGATGACACCTATTTCTGTAGAATAGACAAGACAAGATTACCAGACATGCAACGTTGGCCCCACCAGGACAAGTCCCAATAACGTGAACACAAAAGTTCTCTTCAAGTCCAGCTCTGGCACTTTATCAATTACAAGCTGGAACAAAACGAAAAGTAGATATAGGACTGTCAACTACACGTTTGCTCATTCTGAATTTCACATCAAAAATAAGGAGGGACGCTGCTTGTGTATGACCATAATTATACAGACATGCATCATACATCACAAAGTTTGGGTTTCTTAAACAACATCTGCACTTAATTACAAGGTGGACGATTCAGTACAGCAAGCAATTCAGTAGCACTGCCATAACAGCGATACATTTATTTTTCACTCTTGCTCACATTAAAGCATGCATGCAGATGATTTAGAATACAAGATATATGGCTGCACATGCAGTAAAGATCACAGCAAAATGGCCAATACTTGCTTGAAAAGTCCATTCTTAAATGAATAATACCTCACACTACGTTAGATACATAAATAAATGTACCTTTTCTCACTAATTTTGCTTGTGAGTCAATTCGTTTAATATTCAAACCCTTTTTCTTCTGCAAATATTACATTGATTGATCGAATTCTAGGGAATTGGCAATGGCGGGGTAATCATTCGCTAGTGCAAGGGTGCAAAATATGAAGCTCCAAACAGAACTGAACAAGATATCACGTGTTGAAACCATGGTTCTTCAATTAACCAACTATTCACTACGGCACAATGTTGCATTGCATAATATCGTACTTGAAGAGGGTAAATAATACTAAGCATTCGCAGACCACGAGTCGAACCTGGCAGATGAGGTCCCCTGCGAGAGTCAGAACAGCAGAAGTGACCGCCTTAGTCGCCACCGGATGCTTGTCAAGAGACAGTAGGTACCTGACACGCCGCAGTGATTTCAACAAACGAGTATGAGTATGTTACTGAAGCAACAGGAGAAGAATCCCAAGGAATGGAGAAGAGGCTCACCAGGCCACGAGCTGCAAGCCCTTGGCTCTGGCTGCCTCGGCTCCTCCGGTTGCCGCTGCGACGACAGAGTTGCTGGAGGAGGAGGCTGCGTGGAGCGGCTGGAGCCGCGCGAGGCGGCCACCGTCCTTCCGGGGTTCGGCGGCGGCGAGAAGGGGGGAGGAGAGGGAGAGGACGCGGCCCGTTGCGGCGGGCCTCGGGGAGACGATGGGGCGGGGGACGAGGAGGAGCGGGAGCGCGGACGCCATCGCCATGGAAGAGGATGAGGAAGAGCTCGGGTTTTGGGAATCGTGCTAGGGTTCTAGAAAATTCCAGAGCCAGAGCAAAGAAGAAACCAATCCTGGGCCCATTTGGGCCCACTTATCTTCTCCGGAGAAACTTGGGCCCATTCTTCGGGGCCCGGCCCATTTACATTGCCTGCTTGACCTAGCGACGAGGGCGACAAGGAAGGAACAGATCACTGCCACCACCATCTCGCCGGCTTTCCCTCTCGCTTGCGGCTGCGGCGGCGGAGATGTCGTACATGCGGGGCGACCTGCTGACCAAGACGCGGAAGCTGGTGAAGGGGCTGGCCAAGCCCGCCCCGGCCTGGCTCAAGGCCATGGAGCAGTCAGTACTTCTTCGATCCCCCTCTCTCTACTTCCGCCATTTCCCGATTGCTCCGCACGCGCCTGTGCGTTTTTGCTGCGGCCGGTCGATGTTGGTTCGTTGAATTCTGTGGAAATGAGAGATTCAGGCTTGGTGATGCGGACGCCTTCTTGATCTGCTCATCGCTTTTCTTTTCATATTCATACACGGATGATTAGTTGGTAGACATGAACATATCATCCATACGTACACGCTCCTTCTTTTGGGTTGATAGGGTTATTGTGATGTCTAACTGCCGATCCATATAGATTTGATATTGACCAGTGACCACAACATAATCTGTGGGCGGCTCTGCGTGCTGACCATTTTTTTAGCATTTGATTTCTCGTGGTTAATCATATGAAGGAATATTGACTTATTGCAATCAGTGGTACCACCAAGGCTAGAGTAACCGTGCTTTCTGCTGCTTTTCAATGAGACGAACATGCTACATTTTATAGGAAAGCTTCAAAGTTCACACCAAAATGTTAAAGCTGTCAAATCTTCAGTTATGCTGGATCCAAATATCCTGCATTTTGCACGTTAATCGTCAGGTGTGAGCAGCTTGGTGTAAACAGAACGAACTCTATCCTACCTTTTCACCTGGCATATTTGTGGACTAACCACACTATGTAGTTCCATAGGGGTAATGTTACATCATCCACTTATCGGTGAGCTCAGTTCAATAGTTAGAGTTCCTTTGTTGGAGTAATCCTATGCATCAGGATGACATCACCCTCTACATCATGTGCATGTCAGCACAGTTCTAGAAATATCTATCACATAGTAAAAGAGAACTTGGTTTTCTCTACTGTTTCTTAGTGGTTAAGCAAGTAGCTAGCTGGATCCAGGCTGTTGTAGTACATGTGCTAGCTAGAAGAGTAAGCAAATTCGGTTTTGTCTTATAGGACAAATGTGCTGTAGTTTTTAGGTCGGTTTGAGTAGGAGTCGGTTTGTAAGTCCTATATAAGGACATGACTATCACTTGTAAAGCTAGAGCTAAGGAGAGGAAGCTTGTAAGGAAAGATGTAGCCTCAAGCATATCTATGAAATATAGAGCATATATGTGTGTCATATATGCATATGTGTTAGTGTGTGTGAAGCACAACCTAGTTAGAAGGGAGCTAAGTGATTGAGCTTCCAACATCCTTGACTCACTCGTTCTTCATGACGACCAGATTATCTGAGGAAGGAGGCAGAAGATATTTGTGGCTATGCGGTTCTTGTATTAATTTTGCCTCGTTTGGTTCAGTTGCTCTTTTCTGTAAATTTGAATATTTGGTTCTCTACTTCTATGTATTAATTATCTTTCTGTTTTATGCATGTTGCTTGCTGACTTCTTAAAACATATGTTGCTCTCTGATTAGGGCACCTCCAGTCACATTCCCTCGCACTGATGGGAAGATTAAGAAGATAGAATTGCCAGAGGACGTTTATGTGAAGAAGTTCTTCAGAAAGCATCCAGATTCACTCTACCATGATGCAGTCAAGTAATTTTCTTTCGATCTGTTATATATATCTCCACAATTATGGCTGTACAGTATACAAGTTTTGTAAGACTCCAGAATTGAGGATGTGCATGTGTTTGTGCTCCCCCCCCCCCCCCCCCCTTTTGAGAGTCTATTGGGGATTTCTTCCGCATTCTACATGGTTTTCTGAAACTTACTTTGCCTTTGAAGTTTGAACTGATTGCTACAATTATGTAATGGATGCATTGGTCAACAAAAGCTTTTGTTCGAAGGACTGAACAGTGAACACATACAGTCTAGCAACTCCTTTTTCTCACTACTGGTGGTGTCTGCATATCTCTTCTGTTTAACTCCCAGATATTGCATTATTCCTGTTTTTCTTTG
Organism: Poa pratensis; assembly: GCA_947311845.1. Classification (NCBI taxonomy): domain Eukaryota; kingdom Viridiplantae; phylum Streptophyta; class Magnoliopsida; order Poales; family Poaceae; genus Poa; species Poa pratensis. Next base: position 8,454,686 of record CAMZMU010000075.1, on the reverse strand, counting down.
TAATCTAATTCGAATTCTGCCACACCATACTCTAATAGCTAGTCCATCCTTTCAGGATAAGCGGGTTTGCTCCACCACCAGCAAGAGTTTTTGCTTGGCGTGTCTTAGAGTTGAAAGAGGAAGGAGTTAATGAAGAAGATGCAATAGCTGTAGCAGATGTAATTACCCTATCTAAACATTTCATTTGTTTCTCATACCCTTAACAGTAATCCAATTCTTGGTTCTGCTCTGTCCAAATTTCAATGTGTATAGTTATAACTCCTTTTGTGACCAACATCCTTTTCGCAGATGGAATATGGAGCAGAGAAGAAAGCAAAGAAGGAAGCATACAAAGAACTGAAGCAAATTGCACGAAGCGAAGGAAAGAGACCACCTCCAAATCCATATCCAAGTGCTATCAAGGAAATACAGGCAGAGGAAAAAAAGTATGTTAAGGACCGTTTCTATAACCCCAAGATACTTGAGATTGTGAGTAAGATGAAAGAGGACAGACAGATGCTTCTTCAAGATAGAGCATCAGGATCAGGTTATGGGCAATAACTGGTTGTGTGGATTATGTTAATTTGTCTTATAAAAATAAGTGCACGTTCAGAAGTTAGTGAACAAAAAGTAACTTGTAACGGTTTGAAACATGTTTTTTGAGATAGCGCATTATTTCTTTGTCCTAAATTTTTCATTATTTTCTTCAATGTTACTCCCTCTAATAGCTTGCCAAACCTCTTGTTGTTATAGGGGACATAGTGACTACTAAATTTCATCTCCCGTACTGGCTTAGCCTTGATGCCTTGTAAAGTTTTTCCAACATTCTGCAGATTGATCATATTAGAAAATCGCATTGTGACATATTCGCAAGTTGGTACTCTCTTTTTTCTTTTTTACATTATTTGTTGTTCATGTAATTTCCATCTGTCCCTGTGACGAACATTTTAGTAATCTAAGCACCCATTCAATTGGTGCTCCCTCTTCAGCACTTTGCTGTGAGGTTGAAGGAACCAATGTTTCCATGTGCACTGTTGAGATATGGCCTTCTGAGGGACATGATGGAATCTGGCCTTTTTTGTTGCTTCTCATTTAGCACCTTTATTCTGATTTCCCTTTTAAAAATAGTATGTTTAACTCTGTTGAAGTTGTAATTTATTCTTTTATCTGGAAAAATTATATTATGAAGAAATAAGATCTTTGCCGACCAAAAAAAGTAATTGTTCAAAACGAGTTCACTGAGATATAACATTATTGCTTTGTCTCAACTCTTCTCATTATTTTCTTCATTGTTGTTGAGTTTAATCACTCATATTCATATAGACTTAGCTCTATGGTGGGTTTCCCAGAATGTTGCCAAATCTTCAACAAATTAGAAATCATGTTAGTGGATGGCAATATCCTTGTTCTCCACTTTTTCCCGCTTATGTGTTCTTTTTATTTCCATCTGTTCCTGTGATGAACATTTTAGTAATCCGAGCATTAATTCAATTGGTGCTCCCTCCAGTGATCTGCTGTGAGGTTGAAGGAACCAATATTTCCATGTGCAATGTTGATATATGGCATTCTGAGGGGCATGATGGAGACTAACCTTTTCTGTTGGTTAATCTTTTGTTTGCGTTTGCGCCTTTTCTTCTATTTTTTCTCTTCTTTACAAAAAGAATGTACCGACTGGTATCTTCTAGTGCTGTCATTGCAGATTTGCAGTATCATGACTTGATATGTTCTCTGCAAAAAAAAAAATGTTCTCTGCAAATTATGGTTCGAAGTTGCTTGTTTTTAGGATGTTTGCAAAGCAGTATTTGGAAATTGTGACAAGCTGTGCTTTAAGTAGGAAAATGGAGACAAGCTTGATGATTTTGCCACCGAGGAGTATAGGTTGCTGGATTGCTTGCGATTTGTATTTCTCGCTGATTAAACTCGCCCCGACTTTTTGTGTGTGTAGAGTACACTGCATTTTATAGTTCATAACTTGATTGGGATGTTTGATTTAGTATACAAGCGAGCACTATCTGAGAAATTTAGACTCGCTGCACAAGGTAGTATTGTAAAATTATAGATTTTGGTTGTGGGTGACGTCCATATGCTGTACCACTGTGCTAAGGCAATTGATTCAACAGAGAATACACGAATTCCCAGGTAGAAGCTGGCCTGAGATTAGCCAAAGGAAGAAGAATGACAAAAACATGACAGTGATGATGTATAAAGCGAAACCTATAAATGTGAAAGGATGATCGATGTGATTTCCTTTTATGTGAGTATTGACAGAATACTCTGTTCTAAACATGTGCACATAAACTAGTACATTCGAATTGTTCGCGCATTCAAGTGGATTATGTGGAAGTGAATTATGTGAATTCCATTAATTCAGGAAATTCCTCCTTGAACATCATCTTTTAACATTCCCAAGAATGATACCTGCAGCCAATAACTGGGCTACAGAGTTCTCTGCGAGCGCTTGCTTGGTTGTGGCACGTACGACGTGGGCCCACACACATTCTTCCTCCTCCCCTTCTGTCCCCAGTTCATCTTCTTCCCGTTCCTCTCCCCAAAAATCTCCTCTCCCCAATTTCTCTCTCACTGCACCCCCACCCTTCCCGGAGGTGATGCCAGCCGAGATGGCGTCGGCTACCCCCACCCTTCCCTGAGCCGGTAACGGCGAAGCCACTGCGACCGGCATGGAGCTATGGCAGAGAAGGCGCTGGTGAGGATGGAGCGAGGCGAAGTCAAGCAATAAACTTAACTTGCGGGTGTAGGGTGGGGCGCCGAAGCTAGAGAAGAAGGGGGTTTGAGGAGGTCAGTGACATCGACGGACCGGCGGAGGGGGCGGTTTGAGGCGGGCAGGGCGGCGAGGCGGCCACGGGCGGAAGTGGCAAGCAGTTTGGCCGGCGGTGGCTGCGGGGTGGAGGTGGTTTTCTTCCTCGGCGGCATTTGTCGTTCAGCTGTCAGAACGCCCACGCGAGCTGGTCGGAAACCGCGCTCGTGCTTGCGCGCGTGTAAGCTTCGCCCCTCTGCAAGCAAGTTTTACGAAGCCTGCTTCCAATACGAAGTCCAAATGCACCTCTAAAGTCTAAACTGGAAAGCATTTGCCTGGCTCAGGCACAACCTCCGGATCAATGAGGAACCAGACATATGGCGTATACCGCTGATGATCCTGAAACATGCAGTCGTCTCTTCTGGTCCTGCACTGTCAGAAGAACCTATTGGATTGTCCCTCAACGCCAATTCTGATGTGAATCTCAATGTCCCTGAAGCAAAGTTGATCTGGAGGCTGGAGCCATCATTGTGGCAGCGTGGACCATCTTGCAGCTGGAAGCAAAGAAGTGCGAAAAAATTGGGAAATCATTTTCGGCTAGCTCCTAGGTGTAGATGCACCTGCTGTGTAAAAATGGTATTTCAAAATATTAAAAAATTCTAAACAAAATTTCGGATATATGCTCGCATATTCTATATTTGTACAAAAAGTGTCGTGAAAAATGACATTGTTTTATGGTCTGTAAAAAAGACAAATTCCAGTGGTCCAAAATATATTTACACATAACATTTATTTGTCCTTTTACCTATGCCACAAAAAATGCCATTTTTAACAAACTTTTTGTGCAAACATAATTTATGTGGATGTATATCCAAATTTTGTTTGAATTTTGACATCTAAAAATACTTTACATAACAGGTACATCTAGACCTATGACTCAAAACACCCTCCGAAAAAAATTCACATTGTGAGAATCTCTCGTGAAGATAAAAAAAGACTTCACATATATGAGCCTCTCATAGGCTGGCTGGATCAGCTTCCTTAAATCATGTTTCCTTCATTCCTTGATCTTCCTCTTATCCCCATGCCCCCAATATATATATTCTAAATAGTCTACCAAAACATGTTATTTTTTTTTGAAAGTAACCACGTTCATCAATCAAGATACAGTACAACGCACACACGGGGAAACAAACTGAAAGAACGAGGAACACCACGAAACCAAGCACAAAGCAGAAAAGGCTCCCAAAGAAACCAAACTGCACATCATCGCCGCTCGCCGAAGTCAGACAGGAAGAAGCACCATCGCCCAACCAGGCTTTAAGAGTCGCAGAGAAGGCCCGCCGACAGCGGGACCGATGAAGTCTTTGTGGCGCATATTTTGGAACAGAGGTATTACCTTGTAAATATTTCCATTGTTAATAAATAAATTTTACTGTCAGGAATTCCTAGTTTTCAGCTAAAAAATGATAGTATAGCTTGTGAACCCTGATAATGAATTGCATTCAATACTGACGTCTCCAACACAATTCTAATGTGCAGTCCAAAATACTTCCATAGGGCCAAAGCAACTTCACCACAATTCCACAACTTCACATATGACTTGCTTCTAAAGGATTATACTATACCCAAACCTTGTAAAACATCTAGTGACTACAAATGTATCAGAGATCGAAAAATATGACGATAATGTGTGTAACCTATAAGCACAATGCCGATTGCCGAGTTCCTAGGTGGTGTAAGGTTCAGCTGCTGTAGTAACCTCTATCAAGATTCAAGAACAATGCCAGAGTTTCTTCTTTCGTTGTATTTGTGTCGCCAGAAACCTCAAGGGGAAAAAATATGCGCGCCCTGCAGTTGCAGATCGCAAAAATCATTTCTCACTACCATCCTTCTCTTCCGAATCTCCATTGTGCCTCTCAGACCTCACTGGGAGAACGCTCCGACGCTCCTTGCCCCCTGGTTTCGCCGATGCATTTCCATACCACATCATTCCAAGAACAGCAAGGATCATCCCAAGGACAACATGAAGGTTCAGGCCCTCCTTGCCAAAGAAGAGAAACCCGAGGAACAGGACCAGCACAGTCTTCATGTGGCCAAGGACTTGAAAAGATACAGCGGAGAACCGGCCGATGCAGATGAATTGGCTCAGATTAACGCCGATGGCAATGAAGCATGAGAGTGTGAGGAAGAACTGCAGAGTGACAAAATCCAATGGTAAGATGGATGACGAAATAAACTAGGTTCTAATCTGGAAAACACTAAAATCCAAAATTTTAATCAAACGCAAGACAACTATACAGCATTAACAGGCAAGAGATCACACACATAAAAGGGATGCTGCAGTTGTTTGAATTTACTGCTAACAGGCTAGTCAGGAGAGGAAATGAAATTCTGCTCTTCTCAACTAAAGATGCAATACAATGAAGCAATGTAAAAAAGTTATCGGCGGCATAAATGCTCCCTAAAAAGATGAAGTATCATGGACATGCAGTATTGCAAAATGTCGATTTGCTAACATGCTAGCCAATCACCACTTTATCTCTAAGCAAACAGAAACCAGCTAGGTCACTTGCTTATCGAGAAGCTGCAAAGATCCCATAGGATCAGGGACACAAAACACTGTCATAAGACTGACTTCTTACCAGCGAAAGCGATGTAAAATTGAACTGATCCACCCTTTTGCCAGTCAGCAAGAAATCCACAAAAGGCCCCACTAACAGGAGGGAACCTGCTTGGGCTGGAGCAGTGTGGCCCAGGAGATTGAATGAGTTCAGAGAGTACTTCCGTTGGAGGTAATGAACATACTGCAACAAATGAAAAAATAAATACAATTAAAATTGCGAACCCTTTCTAATATATGACTGGAGTAGGACCACAGTCCACATGTACTGGTAATAACAGAAGGGCAGCAAAGGCGATCAAATAACATAGAATGCTTGTAGTCATGAGATGAAACAACAGAATGGATTGCATACTTGGAAAATAGAGTGATAATGTCTGTAAACATTACAAAATAGCATGAGGGCACAAGCGCAAGTCCTCTAATAGATTAACATGTAAAATCAGCACCACGATTTCTTTCCATGTTCAACGAAGGAGGGTCAGGGAGCCCTTGTGTAATGCCAATTATTCATAGCTTTGCAGGTACAGGTACTGATAGTAACTACTTTGTACACAATGTAATAACAATCGTGTTTCAATAAAAAATTCATGGATACCCAAAAAGCAGCAGGATTCTTGTTTTTTTATTAGAAATAAAAATCACCAGTATAGGTATTTCAACTTACATATTGTTGAAAAGCAGTGCTCCAAACAGCTATAACAGCTGCAAGCATGCCTTTTCCATTCACACTGACATCAGTAACCGTGCAAACTGCAACGCCTACAAGTACAACCATTATGCTCAGCTTTGTGTCCCGTGAATAATGTACACGATCGAAGACAACCTCCAGAAGACATGATACAGGTATCATGCACAACTTTGCTATCTGAACAAGAGGAAAGGATTAATCAAGAGTAATAATTTAGAGCCACATATCTTAGCCAATGAAACTTCACTAACCTGATAAAACCCCACAGAGTTCCACATCAAGCTCACGTTCATGCCAACAATCGACAAGTTTGAAAAGATCACAAACTTAGTCAGATCTGAAGTGGTAAGTGAGAGGGCTGGCTCAGGCCTAACCACCGGAATACGATAGTCATCAAGGTAGTTGTCACAAAATGAAGGCCAGTTAATGTTGTGGCTGCAAAAGGTAAATCATAATCAGTGACATGGCAGGAAAAATATCAGAGTTCGAACACATGTGCAGTTTGTTGAGGGTAAGTGCACATATCTGCTAGTATAATAATAAACCATACTAGATTAGCATGCTTCTTATGTTAAATAGATACTCCCTCCGTTTTTTAATATAAGATGTTTTAGCTTTTGTCCACATGCACATGCACACAAATGTATGTAGACACATTTTTGTGTGCATGTTCACTCATTTTAGTGTGCATATAGACAACATGTGTACCACCTAAAACTTCTTATATTAAAAAACGGAGGGAGTACATCTCAAGTTTATGCCAAGCAAGTCAGTACAACAGCTAAAGGGGGTGGGTTTCAGGTTCAGCGACACTTTGATTGCCTAGCCAAGTCCTTATAATTCCATATTCTACAAACTCTTCCCGACCACTATAAAAGTAAATCAAGTGAAACAACTTTGGCATATGTTGGTGAAATACTGACATACTCTTGTAATTAAACATTTGTCAACAAAGAACATCTTGAATTCACATCGATGGAATTTGTAGTAACATTTTGGAATCACTAAAAGTTTAAATAAGATCAGCTATCCCTATGTACATACAAATCAACAGAGTAATACTGATGCACATTTCAGAACAAATAAAAAGCCTAGAATAGTGAATTCAAGGTCTGCCAGAAACGAAACGATGCAGAAGCCGCATAACGTAATGCTCACTGCCCACAAATTAAAGGATAAGATGTCAAAAGCATGAATAAGGATGTATGTTTTTAACTACAGAATTCTTCAGTAATGCACAGACGTACCGAAACTGAATCCATACGTAGCCATTAAGGCTTTGTTGACCATGATGATCCCAACAGATGAGGTAATATTGAAACTCCATGCTGCCAAGTCTAAGGCAGCCTTCTTGTCGGATTTTCTTGGCGAACCCATCTCTACCTCCACAAGTTCAAATCGATACTCGGTGAGCTACAGTCTCTGAAGCACGAACGCCATTCACAGAGGATCCGGTAGTCCAAGGTTTAACTGCAGGAACTGAAGCAATTTGAGATGGTTAGACAGTGACCAAAGTTTGCTGCTGCTTGCACCAGAGTTAAATCAAATGTATGAAGAGCAGTTCCCTGAGTATGCAGGAATTTTATCTAAACAGCATGCACTACTACTATATACCAGAAGTGCAGAACCCTAATGCTTCTGAACGCAATTAACAATATAAGTATGATACCAGACCCCTACTGTTTCATTCAGCCCCGCTAAAACAAGTCTGCTCATGTCCGGAGCAGCTACTCATGAGAACCGAATGCTCTTCCTCAACCAGAAAAACGCAGCTCTGCCACCGAATCCCTCCTAACCCAGTGATCCGCCCACGAATCCGTCTTCGTGTCCCCCTTGCAAAGTTGAAAGGTAACACTAGAACCCTACTGCTCCTCAACGCTCTGCTAAAACAACCGTGCTCATAGTCCGGGTGCTCCTCCACGGAACCCCATCACGAACTACTTCAAAAACGCAAATCCACACACCGTAATCCCTACTAATCCAACAATCCGCCCACGATTCCGTCCCCAAATCGCAGTTGCTGGCGCCAAAACCCGCACCAGATCGCGCCCGCCGAAAAAAATCCAGGAAAAAATCGCAGAACAGAGGGCGGGATAGGTGCAATCCTTACTCGAGACGCGCGGAGGTCGATCCCTCCACCCGAAATGGCAGATCTCCCGGCGTTCTGATCTGAGATTTGGGTTCGGAGGTTGGCGGTGTAGTATCGCCGGGTGGGGTGTGTTGTTCTGTGTGAGTGTTCGGTTTTTTCCTCTGCACCTTTTTATTTTTTATTTTTTTCTGCAACGCTCACAAGTCACAACTCACAACTACCTTCTCTAGCATCAGATCTGCCGCCTATTTATAAGCCGCCGAGCGAACACATTTTCGTGTGTCTAGATATTATTTTATGTTAGTCTTAGGGTTTTATTGATAGATTCTCCTCGATTGAATCGCCATGGTTTTGTTTTCATGGAGGTGACAAGAGATCCATGAAGAAGAAATTAACAAGGTGTGAGGAAAATGCCATTGCATCAAACAAAAATTCCGAGGATACTGATACCATCATTGTCTCTCTTCTCTCAATCATTTTCTCTACTCGGTCTAAGCATTTGGTAGTGATATCCCTTTGTTGAAACCAAATTTGTTTTGTAATAGCCAGAGTAAGTTCCATCCTAATAGCATCTTGTTCAAGATGATCAACTGAAAGATTAGTCACAAAGACAAGAAGGTGGCCATACCATAGGACCCACTTGTCCGCTCGAGATGACAATTTTCATTTCGACCAAATTGGTGATGGTGTCAGGCAAAATTTCTAAAGTTGAGTGACCTTAAACATAACTTACTTTAAATATGGCAAAGACATCTTTGATTTGTAGGATTTCAAGGCATAGAAATATGAAAAACATAGATCACAATGTCACGTCGACTTGAGTCTTGTGGGGGTTCAGTCTGCATCAAAATCTGCGGGGTTACTCCATAGAAAAATAAGCAAAATATTTTCCAGAGAACTTTTCTCCAAAATATAGTTATCTCTTAAGAAAGTCGTTGTACTATACAATTCTAAAATTCATACAAACAACCTAAAAACTATAAAGTATTCTACCACTCTAAATTATTCTGTGAAGTTTTTTAAGATTGAAGTGGCCCTCAAACCGGCGAGGCATTCATTCTACATTTGTATATTCATGCATGATCCTTTGTTTGTTTATTTGTGCTAACTAAAATGCTAAGACTTGTTTTAGAAAATATGATATATCTATGAAGAAATTTCGACCTATTACCCTTTTAAATTGCTCCTTCAAGATCTTTACCAAAGTTCTTACCAATAGACTAGCTCTTATTATTAGCAAGTTGATTTCTTATCAACGATTTGCCTTTATTACGGGCGGGTTTATTTTAAAAAGCGTGGTCACTGCCCATGAGGTTTAGTACATGAACAATCTACGTAGCAGACTGTTTTTTACAAATTATCAGCAGACTATTTTTTGCAAATCACCCCTTAAGTTTTTGTTCGCCACGTCAACAAACTAACGACCACGGTCACAGAGTGATCAAAACGCTTGCGCGTGGCAACTTTCTGACCCGATTTTCACGTTCTGCAACTCGTGACCAAATCGCACATTCTCGACAAGTTCATGTACTAAATTTGTGTTTTTCTCTTGTTTATATACGACCTAATTATAACAACATTGAAGTACCACTACTAGGAAATAGGCCATCTGTGGCGCATGGTGGGTGCGTCACAGATATCTCGCCACTAAATTTTAATTTTGTGGCGCACGGCCCAGATGCGTCACAGAAAAACCAAGATTATGTGGCGCACCCACCACCATGCGCCACAGAAATAATTATGTGGCGCACCCACCACCATGCGCCACAGAATTGTTATTTTGAATTTTAAAAAAAGGCGGCCAGATCTAGATCTGGATCTGGCGCCGCCGGAATTTCGTCGGAGCTCGTCGGAGGCCGCGGTGCCCGTGGCCATGGCCGTAGGTGGCTTGGTCGGAAGTGGGTGGAGGGGGGTCGCCGGAGGTCGGTGGGTGGAGGATGGGGGTCGCCGAAGATGGTGGAGGAGGAGGAGGATGTCGCCGGAGGTGGTGGAGGAGGAGGAGGAGGTTGTCGCCGGAGGTGGTGGAGTAGGGGGTCACCGTAGGTGGTGGTGGAGGAGGAGGTCGCGGAGGTGGTGGAGGAGGAGGATGTCGCCGGAGGTGGTGGAGGAGGAGGAGGTCGCCGGGGTTGAGTTGAGAAGGAGGAGGGAGGAGAAGGGAAGATGAGAAGTGGAGAAGAAGGGGAGAGGAGAAGTGGAGGAGAAGGTGAGAGGAGAAGTGGAGGAGAGGAGGCGGAGGAGTAAATGAGAGGGAGAAGGGTGGTGCCGGCGGGATTCAAATTCGAATCCCGCCCAACAATTCTGTGGCGCATACATAATTTCTTCCCCAATTTTTTTGATTTTGTACAAAAAAATCTTCTTCTTGAAATAACTTTTTACTCTTTTGGAATTTCGAGGATCTGAGCAAATTTCACTGGGTAAACCCAGGTGAAATTGAGCTCCAATTTTTATCTAGTTTTTTTATATATTAAACTTATTTTTTCGACATCGTATGCAAAAGTTATGGCCGTTCTAAATTTTTTTTTGCAAAAAAGGTCAAAATTCATATTTCAAATTTTCTATACCAACTAGACACTAAAATCTAACTATATCTCAAAGGATTTTATTTATTAAAGATTTTATCATTTTCTTTCCTTTTTTTGCAAAACTGAAAAGACGACGGGAGGGGGGGGGGGGGTGAGATCTGATATCAAAAAGTTCTGTGGCGCATGGGCCCCATGCGGCACAGAAAGTACCATTTCTGTGGCGCATGTGACCCGATGCGTCACAGAAATAGCTCGTTTCTGTGGCGCATGTGACCCCATGCGCCACAGAATTCTATGGCGCATCTGCCACCATGCGCTACAGAATAAGCCCATAAGGTTGAGATCCAATCATTGGTGGCGGGCCCCACCATATTTCGGTGACGCATCCGACCCCATGCGCCACAAAATGCTGTCATTCAGTGACGCATTGGCAAAAGATGCACCACAGAAAGGGACAGAATTCTGTGGCGCACCAGCTGCCGTGCGCCACTGAATATATTCTGTGGCGCATGGCAATAAAGGTGCGCCACACGAAGGGTATCCACCTATAGCCTATTTCCGTACATCCAACAGATAATGCATGTGCTGCACTTAATTATTTGATAAGAGTGACAAAAGGTCCTGCACGCACAGAATCTATGAGCCCTTTTAATATTGAGATGCGTGTACAACTAATTAGGAACTTAAGCATGTCAACTAATACATGGGCCATCTCATTCCAACAATAAAGCTGGTGCAACCTTTTTTCACGTCACAAGCCATATGTCTATATCTTGAGAAAATATAGAAAGGTCACAAATCATCCCAATCAAATCAGCATATAACAAGTAGAAGCAATAGAGATCAAGTACGTTCATACTTTACGCGTCGGGGAGAACAATAGATGTAGCCTCGTTCCGCCCCTTGAGAGTCTCCCCTAGATCTCGTCGCTCGACTCCTCGATCCCCCTCCTCCGCGGCAGCGCCGTCGTGAGCGAGAGTGGGTGAGGCGGCCAGGTCACCCTGTACATTAGGATTAGGTCTTGCTCTAGTAGTTTGTCTCCCTTAGTGGGGTTTGGCGTTATGCCGGGGAAGCGGCCACCGAAGCATGCGGGCTGCAGCTGGTGGAGGAGCTACCTCATCACGGTGCTTCAGACGATGAAGACAAAGGTGGTGGTAGGCATGCTTCTCTCCTTCCCGAAGAATAAGCTCACGCTTTATGGCCATCATTGGCTGTGCTGCCGCCTCATCTTGAAGCATCTTCTGGCCAGCCTTGGTGGCCAAGGGAGGAGGCGACTCGGTGACTTGTTCAACGCATCGTCAAGATGGTGGGTCCCTATGCTGCATATTGGACTGCTCTACATGGTGGCCTGACTCAGTGCCATGATCTACGACCCAAGAGGTGGCCCCTCCACACATTGGTATGCCCACACTCTTTCAACCTCCTGGATGGAGGTCCTTATTGGATATTCTCGCTGAGATCCTCATCTTCCCGCCACCAAGTGGTTCGTCCCCGGTGGCGTCATGGTGGTCGGCGATGGAGTATCAACTCCGGAGGAGTGGACCAAAGACTCAATTGCTTTTTGTTTTCTTTTTCTAGGGTCTTTTATGTAAATTTCTAGGACTGTTCCGTATATCTGTACTTTCAAGATCCTGTCTGTAAATTGTACCCACCAACGTTAGTTTAATGCAGCTTTCGGGTCCTTCGTGACCCCTACCCCTGTTCAAAAAAGAAAAAAATGTAGCGTCGTGAATATGAGCATGAACCCTGGCATCTCTTACAACTTGGCAAGAACTGTAATCTCACCTTTTCCTTTAGGGTCTCTTTAATTCAAAGGAAAATAAAATCAAAGGAATAGGAATGGGATGGAAAAGGAAAGGATGTCCGGTGCAAAATTGTCCTCGTTCCTTGTGCAGAGGATTCAAACAATGAGCTTCGAGTGGATTTTTCTTTTCCTCCTCATTCTGCCTTGAAAGAGAGAGACGAAGGGAATTTTTCCTTTACTTTTCCCTAGCACTAATCCTATGTATCAAACACATGAACAGTGGAAACTCTAGAATATTTCCTAACCCTTTATGCTTCCTCCACGTTTCCTACAAATCAAAGGTGCCCTTAAACTGGGAGGACTGCAATCTCACGGTACTGCAATGTAAGCTAAGCTTAACAAGAAGCTAAATCAACAGAGTAACGTGTGGACCGGCGAAGAATCCCATGAAGCAAAACCATATCTTATTCCCAATTGTCTTTAGAATACACTCCGAACTGTAGACCCCCACGGTAAGTCGGACAATCTGGAAATCTTTTTTTTTTTGAGCTATTCTCAAGAGTTGGTAGTACTAAACCATTTGCCTCCAAAATCACAACTCACTCACGGCTTTTTATCTTAACACCATTTCCCCCTTCCTCCCGGGTCGTTCGCTCGGCGGCTCTGGAGGCACCCAAATCCTAAGGAAAAAAGCAACAAGATCTGGCCACCTAGGCCGGTGCCGCCGGTGGTGGCGGCGCCCTGCCGCCAAAGGCACAGGGAGTGAGGAGGGCATCACCACCACCATCTCTACGCGCGGAGAGGCGGCGGCTTGGTGGGTCGCACGGCGATGCGGGCTGGTGCCTGGGGTCGTGGCGGAGCGGAGCAAGGTGGAGAGGCAGAGCTGGGAGGAGCGCGCTGTGGTAGTGACGCTATGGAGAGAGCTCGGGTGTGCCGGCGGCGGCGCGCGGGCCCAATCTGGGCCTGGTGGGCCGAGGTTGCTGCGCGGCAGAGCTGCTAGCGGCCACTGGCGGAGCTACCTTGTACCAAGGGGGTGCACAGGCACCCGGGTAGCTTTCCTTTTTACCTTGTAATTAGCTAAAAAATCGGTGTGTGCACCCCTGTAATCAACCATTAGTGCACCCTGGTGAGCCAAATCAACACATATTACATGGTTGTGCACCCTGATTGAGTTTGCTCTAGCTCCGCCACTGCTATCGGCGCCCTAATGCTGTTGCTCGAGGAGGGGAGACGAATGGCGCGGTGGCCCCCCACCGATGTTGCATCCTCCCTGGGAAGAAGGCGGAGAACCGGCAGCGTGCGGAGATGTGGTCGGCCATGCGGCCTAGGGTGGGAGTCCCCTACCTTCTTCAACAACAACGCTCACATCCTCTCGCGGCGGTGGTGGGTTGCCATCTCTGGTTCAGCTCTGCGATGGTGGGTCTCGAGTGGTGTCGGTCGGCCGCGAGAAATCCTTGCTATGTGCGGACGACGGCGGCACCCGTGGGTGCCGTCCCCTTCGGAGGCGTCGTCTCGGCCAGAACCGTACCCTACCCTCCTCGAGCAACAGGGGAAACCCTAGTTCCGGCTTGTCGGACCAGGCAACGGCGTCATCTAGATGTCGTTCCCTCGTTGGAGGCTTTGCTTGCGTTTGCTCGAGGGCCGATGCGGCTGGCGGAGTTGGGTTTTGCCCCTTCCAAAGCGTGCGCAAGCGGGGCCAATGTACACCGACGCCGAAACCACCTTTGGCGACGTCTTTTCAGGTCCGCCCGAGCGTGCTGCCCACTAGCTGACTCCTTCTAGGCGCAGACGTGGTCAGTACGTTGCTCCGAAATGTTTGGAGTCATGGTCGTTCTTCGGAGGCTTCCGGCATGTGTGAGACGCGGCCTTGTTTCTCTAGTTGTTGCGTGTTGGCATTGTCGTAGTTAGGGAGTGGTCTTTGCTCGTTTCCCTTCAATTAACCGAATGTTGTACGATTTTCGGATCCGGTTTTCCTGATAAACTGGATCACTTTTCTCTCTTATCAATGAATTTAGCAGCTCTCCTGCTAACATTCAAAAAAAAAAAACACTCACGGCTTTTCCTCCGAGTTTACAACATTTCTCTTTTGTTTTGTCGGATTGTATCTGGTTGTTGCAACCGTGACGCTCTCCTATGGCTATGGGCTCAGTTTTCCTAATCACGAAACGGCACGCAAGAGAAAATTGATGTGCATTTGGTTTTATTTCAGGCGTCATGTTCGTCGATACTGACGGTGGCTCGTAGATAAAGAAAAAGATTCGTGGGACAAAAGCGCAATCGGATCGCTTCCAATTCAGGTTCTATCATATGCTGTTAACTTGCATCGCATGCGTCAACACCCTTTCGCTCGATTTGCGTTGTCCGAAGTGTCTCATCGATCTCGTTAGTTAGTTCCCCATTATGAAGCGGTTGCTTAGGCTGTACATCGATTGCTGGTGACACTAGCCAGTGCACTTTTGACTACCGACACCTTTTAGTTCCATCGAAGGAACGCAAAACATATGGCCGAGAGACCGAAGGCATTAATTTCAGAAAAAAAAGAGAGACCGAAGGCATTCCATCCTCCTGTTTTGGTCATCCTGTCGATGTAGATAATTATTCTTATTTATATCATATGATAAGATGTCTTGGTGTGTAGTTGTTATCACGTTAGTCTCACACACTAAAGGTCCCCAGTTCGAA